>JAODAL010027736.1:0-54443 GCA_025379985.1 Phyllomedusa bahiana
ACCTTTTTACCCCCCACTTCGGTGGTCAACACCCGAGGTCCGCACCACTGCTTGTCAGGCCATGTGTCAATTCGTATTGCGTAATGGCATTGCGCTGCTCCCACAATCGCTGGAGCATGTGGAGGGTGCGATTCCAGCGTGTTGCCACGTCAACAATGAGACGGTTGACGGGGAGGCCGAGCTGACGCTGCACGTAGTAGGCGGGACGAAGCAGGGTGCGAACGGCGGAAGTGCGAACTCAGACCTCGAGCCTTCTTCAACAGGCAGTCCAGAACCAGGTAGCGCTTTAGAAATTTCTGGACGACGAGGTTCATGACATGTGCCAGACAAGGGATGTGCTCCAGCCTACCGATCTTAAGGGCGGCCAGCAGATTTCGCCCGTTATCGCACACCCCCTTTGCCTGGCACAAGGTTCTTGTCACCCAGCCAGCGCTCGGTCTCGTTGCGGACAGCCGTCCACAGCTCCTGACCTGTGTGTGGACGGTCTCCAAGACAGATTAATTTCAACACGGCCTGGTTTCTCTGGGCACGTGATGCCACCAGAGAACCTTGGGGAAAAGAGCCCTGCGCCATTCCTGCGGTTTTGAAAGCGTGCGCCGAGCCTGAGAGCCACCGTCACCCCCAGGGACATCCACCCAGCTCACCCAGTGAGCTGTCACAGAGATATAGCGGCCTTGGCCGTGCTTACTAGTCCATGTGTCGGTGGTGAGATGGACTTTTCCGGACACAGATGCAGACAACGCGCTTGAAAGTTTAGATGACACGTGGCTGGCCAGGGCAGGGACGGCTTTTCTGGCAAAGAAATGCCTGCTCGGCATCTGGCATTGGGGGCAGGCAAGGGCCATGACGTGGCGGAATCCATCTGTGTCCACCAGACGGAAAGGCAACATTTCCAAGGCCAAAAGCCTGGCAATGCCGACATTCAGGCTTTTGGCTTTGGGATGGGTGAGTTAAAAATGTTTCTTCTTTCTCCCAAACCTGGAAGACAGAAGCTGGCTGCTAGACTGGCCGCTGTACGGTGTGCAGGTCGTCAACCTCGCGGCAGGCGACGGGGTAGGACGGGTCTCTGGTGGTGCTGGTGGTACTCGGGCGCCGGTGGAGGCTGAAGCAGAGGCTGATCCCTGATCATGACTCTGAGAGACATGTCCAGCTGAGGAACGCATGGTGGTGGTGGAGGAGGAGGAGTCGGAGACATAGGGTGTGACAGTGGTTGGAAGCCCGGCGTCGGTCTGGCCTTTTTGGCCAAGTGTTTGCCTCCATTTCAACTCATGCATTCGCTGGGATGTGACTAGACATGTTGGTGGTTTGGTTTTAAACACCTAAGATTCTTGCCCCTACTTTGCGTTTACGGCAAAGGCGCGGGTGAATCAGGGGCCTGCTAAAAGAAGGCCCCAGGTTTGAGAGGTCCTGGCCCTTTTTTGGGGCCCATAAGCGAGGAGCGGGTTTCCGCTGACCGGGGCTGGGGGAATCTATCAGCGGGACTTCTGCGACCCCCCCCCCCTTTTTTGGGGGGGACCCACGACACACCCCATCGTTTTCCCTCCTCGCCCAGTGATGAAGGGCCCAAGAAAATTCTCGAAAAGACCACGTTGGATCCCAAGTGTCATCATCTAATCAACACGGTGACTTCGTCGTCCTACTCTGCATCCAGAGCTGGGGCTACAAGCAAGGGACTGCAAGGCGTTGCCCCCGCCCGGATTTTTGCGATTGACGGCTTCCTTCTCCTCCCCTGATGGCTCGGGAAAGGGCGTCAGAGCAGAAAAATCTCCCCTTTTTCTCTAAACTTTTAAAAATGCCTTTTGACCCCAAAACCCTTTTGCATCAAAGGGTCTTCAAAAAAGGGTTATCCCCAGGGGGGGTACACGATTACATTTTGGGTGCCTTCGCTTCATGTTGGGGGATCTGATGATGCTGATGACGCATTTTTGGGCCGTGACGGGAGGCAGGGGGTAAATGTGGATGCAGGGTTCATTAAAACCCCTGAAAACAGATTGCGATGCTGTTCGTTTCTGAGATTCACAGGGCCCTGACCCGGGATGACAGGCCTGACGGTCTGCAACCGACAATCCGCTGGCTTGCGTGTTGTCACCAGCACTGGATGGAGCAACCTCTTCTATCGTTACCTCTACCTCCACATGTCCTTCCCCCCCTCTTTGCTCGCTTTCGCTCCCATGTTCTGAAAGATAAAATTTGAGAGGGTATGGAAGAGTTTTGGGGACAGTCTCTTATTAAAAAGCGGCAAATTACAGCTATATCCAAATCCCTCAAAATCAAAAACAAAATTGCTGGATTCAATTTAACTTGCAAGGTGTCTCTATCAACAAGCTGGAAGGGCAAAAAGTACAAAAAACACGTATCTGAATGTATACAGATAATAAAAAGTTATTTTCTGGCACCTATCAATTCACCTGTGGTGAGTACACAACTCTGGATCAAATTTACTGCAGGTGGCTTATCACAAATCTGGAATGGGCAAAAAAGTACAAAAAAACACGTATCTGAAATGTATACAGATAATAAAAGGTTATTTTTGGCACCTATCAATTCACCTGTGGTGACTACACAATTGCTGGATTCAATATTTAACTGCAAGGTAGGCTCTAATCATAAATCTGGATGGGCAAAAGGTGCAAAAAAACCACGTATCTGAAATGTATACGGGATAATTCAAAAGGTATTTTTGGCACCTATCATCCTGTTGTAAAACTACAAAAATGCTGGATTCAAATTTAACTGCAAGGTGGCACTATCAACAAAGCTGGACTGGGAAATATTGAAATGACACCTATCTGAAATGCTATACTTGATAATAAATGTGGAGTTTTGCAATCCTACAAATAGGACCTGCAGTTACTAGATAAAGATCTGTATCCTAATATAAGTTCAGGGCTGACCAATATCCAGAAATATTTCAAATAGGGAAAATGTTAATAATAAAGCTATTGCAATGCAATGTTCTGCAATTCAATATCCAGTATTCTTTAAAGAGCTTTCTGTGTTCGCCCGCGAGTCCCCCCCCCGCTCCTCCCTCCCCCCCAAGTGACTTTACACGGTAGATGCTCCTTAAAAATTCTCTTGCCCAACTAACTAAAATCTGCAAATTCTCTGATCAACTAAGTTATAAGATCACAGCTAAAAGTAGAGCTTCTCTGTGAACAAATAGTTAATTTCGCTGAAACTGTTTGCACAGAGGGCAGAGCGCACATCCTACTGCTTTGATGATACTGAAACACCTTGATCATGAACGGAAGGGCTGTTCTATGTAAAACGAGGTCATGTGGTTTTTCCAGCAATCGCAACCATACACATCCCAGTCATGACATTGCACACACATATCACCCTGCCTATTCTGTTAGCTGGATTTGCTGGCCACCAAAATGACAGGAAGCGACGAATATGGCGCAATATTAATAGATTATGCACAGATTTTAACTTCAATTATCGCGTAATCGACAAACTCCGATCATAGTAAATACCGTGCCGATTTCAACTTTGTCGATAATAATCGCTCAACACTACTAGCAATTCATGCAGTGAGACAACCCATTTAATACAATAAAAAAAAAAGAGAAACAAAGACGTGGTGGATTCCATCCTATTTTAAAAATGTGTTTTTCTAGAATTAAGTTACTAAAAAACTGGGGCCATGTACAAAACAGCGGATTACAAAATATTCCTCTGAATTGTACAAGGGAGGTACAGTGAAGGATTGAACGATGATAGGTTACTAGGACAGCAAATAGTCAATGGTCCCAGTTCAACTAAATTGGGTGGCTCAAAGACTCCTTTTCCCAAGCACTTTGTAATCTGTGGGTCAGACAGGTTTTAGTGGTCATACTGAGGGTACAGCACAGGTATAGTTTCAACTGTACAGGTTCAACTAAAATGGTGGTTAAAAGGACTCCTTTTTCTGGCCACTTTTTAATCCTGGGGTCCTGCAGGTTTGGGGCTCATGCTGTGGCCAGGGACAGGGATAGTCTATGTCCAGTGAAACTAAAAATGGTGGTTCAAAGGGATCCTTTTTCTTGCACTTTTTAATCTGTGGAGGGGGGGGGGCGGGTCGGAAGGTTTATGGTCATACTGTGGTACAGAACAGGTATAGTCAATGTCCAGTTGAAACTAAAATGGTGGTTCAAAGGACTCTTTTTCCGGCACTTTTTAATTGGGGGTCATGCAGTTTGGGATTCATGCTGTGGCCCACGGACAGGATAGTCTATATCCAGTGAACTAAAATAGGTGGTTCAAAGACTCCTTTTTCTTGCACTTTTTAATCTGTTGGTCAGACAGTTTAATGGTTCATTAGTGCGGTAACAGGACTGATATAATTAATGTCCGAGTTCATATAAAATGGTGGTTGGAAAAAAAATCCTTTTTCCGGCACTTTTTTAATCTGGGGGTCAGACAGGTTTAAGGTCATACTTCGGTACTGGACATGTATAGTCAAGGTCCATTTCAACTAAAATGGTGGTTGAAAGACTCCTTTTTCCAGTCACTTTTTAATTCTGGGGGTAATGCTGGTTTGGGGGCTCATGCTGGGCACAGGACAGGGATAGTCTATGTCCAGTGAAACTAAAAATGGTGGTTCAAAGACTCCTTTTTCCGGCACTTTCTAATCTGGGGGAAGACAGGTTATAATGGTCAATACTGCGGTTACTGGACATGTATTGTCAATGTACAGTTCACTAAAAATGGTGGTTCAAAGATCTTTTTCCAGTCACTTTTTAACCCCTTACCGCGGAGCCAGTTTTGGCCTATTGACAGAGCCTATTTTGAAATCTGTCATGTGTCCACTTTATGTGAGAATAACTTTTTGAAACTTTAACCTATCCTGTGATTCAGGATTGTTTTTCATGGACACATTGTGCTTTAAGATAGTAAGAAATTTTGGTCCAAAAAATGCTTGTTTAATGTGAAAAAATCAAAGTATCAGTTGAAAAATTTGAAAATGTACCAATTCAAAACTTCAAAAATTTCTGCCATGTAAGACAGATAGATATCCACTACAAAAATAGTTTATAAACTAGCATCTACCATATGTCTGCTGTAGTTTGGAATCTTTTGTTAAATCGTCTTTTTTTTTTTTACACATTAGGGGGCTTAGGAAATTTAGGTAGTGATTTTTCAAATTTTCTAGCAATTTGACAATATTTACCATTTTTAGGGACCGTTGGTTCTAACGTGTCTATTGATGGACCTGTATGTTAGCATACCCCCATAAATGACCTCATCTGTAAGAAACTACACCCCTTAAAGTATTCAAAACAGCATTTAGGGTAGTTTATTAACCCCTATTAGGTGTTTCACAGGAATTAAAGCAAAGTGGAAGGTGAAATTTCAAAATTTCAACTTTTTTGCAGTTTTAAAATTTTATACTTTATTCACAAGATACGGTAAATGTGATCAGGCGAAAATGCAACTTAATAATTTAATTTCCCAGAGATTCTGGCGGTTTTCAGAGATATCCATATGTGGCCCTGAGTGCACTATTTGTGCTCAACCACAAAGCCCCAGATTAGGAGGTGCACTACTGGACTCTGGGTCTCATTTTCATTACGACTTTTATTTAGGCGCCATTCCAGGTGTTGCGGACGCCCTAAGGTGCTAAAACTTAATAAATGCCCATAAAAAGACCCCATAAGGAAACTACACCCCTTAAGGGAATATATACAGGGGTCTGAGTGAGTATATCGACCCCAAAGGTGTTTCCACATTTTTTAGCGTTAGGCTGTGAAAATTGAAATATTTTTTTTTTTCCAAATAAACTGCATTTTAACTGAAAATGTTTAATTTTAACAAGGCATCCTGGTAAAAAAAGGACCCAAAACTTTGTTACGCAATTTCTTCCAGTTCGGCAATACCATACAGGTGGGTTGTAAACTTTGCTGTTTGGGCGCAAGGGAGGGAGTGTTACTTGGCTTTTTGGAACGCAGTTTTTGGTGGGGCCATGTCGCATTTACAAGGGGGGGGGGGGGGGGGGGGCCCCGAAGTACCGAACAGGTGAAACCTTCAGAAGCCCGCCCATTTTGGATTCAGCACGCCTCATAGATCTCATCTAGGGGTGTATTGCTGCATTTAAGGGTGCACAGGAGTGTGTTCAATTTTTTTATTTTTTTTTGCATTGGGCTATAAAAAATTAGGGGAAAAAACGCAATTCCACCATGGTTTTTGGGCTTAAATTTTACAGCGTCACCGTCCCCAGTATAATTGATAGGATAAACTTTACTGTGGGGATCGGTACAATTGCAATGATATAGATTTTATATATTTTTTTTTATGTTTATTTACTTTTACACAATAGAAAATAGGTCTATACAAAAATTGCGTTTTTTTGTAGTTCCTGTTCTTGATAGCCATAACATTTTCAGTTTTCTGTATTACGGAGCTGATTTATGGCTTGTTTTTTGTGGGATGAGTTGGACGTTTTTTTTATTAGTACCAATATGGAGGGGCATTTATTTTCCGGCTTTGATCACTTTTTATTAAGGTTTTTGTGAGGCATAATGAACAAAATACAAACATTTCCTGTTAGTGTGTTTTTTTTTATATTTTTACTGTGGTCAACGTGCAGTATTGCTTTGACATGTTAGTAATTAATCAGCAGGTCGATACGATTACCAGCGATACCCTATTTGTATTTTTTTTATGTTTTACTGCCTTTCTACACAATAAAAAACTTTATTCAAAAAGGAAAAACACGTTTTTGCATCGCCATAGTCTGAGAAGCCATAACCTTTTTATTTTTTTTGTGTACGGAGCTCTGTAGGGGCTTGTTTTTTGCGGGATAGAGTTGACGTTTTTATTGGTATCCTTTTGGGGGGACATGACTTTTTGATCGTATTTAAATCCGTTTTTTGGAAGGCAGGTGAAGGAAATACTGCAATCCCTAGTAGTGTTTTTTAGTTTTATTTTAACAGCGCTCACCGTGCTGAAATCCATGACAGTTAGACTATTTACTATCTGGTCGATACGTTTACGGCGATACCCTATTTTATATAGTATTTTTTTATTTGGTTGCACTTTAAAAAAAAAAATGTTTTTATTGTCGTTAAATAATATTTATGCATCGCTGTTCTTCTGAGACGCCATAACTTTTTGTATTTTTTCCGTATACAGAGATGTGTAAAGACTTGTTTTTGCGGGATGAACTGACGTTTTAATTGGTATAACTTTGGCGTTTATATGAGTTTTTAATCACTTTTTATTCCATTATATGTGCTGCAGGATGTACAAAAATCGCACTTCTGTGGGCTGTTTTTTTGTTTTTTTTTTACGGCGTTTACCGTACGGGTTAATTAACATGACCGATTTATAGGGTAGGTCGTTACGCACGCGGTGATACCAAATAATGGGTACTTTATTTATTTTTGATCTTTTTTTGGGGTGATTGGAGTTTGTATAGGGGAAAAGGGCAGTGTACATGTTTTAATTTTATTTTTTGTGTTCGTGTTTTACTTTTTTTTTTACTTTTTCACATTTTTTTACATCTCCCCAGTGGGTATTTGTAACAGCAAATCCCCACTGGGGAAAGCAATCGTTAGATTGCTGTTTGAAGAGGCGATCTGTGCACAGCGTTACTGCTGTGCACAGGTCGCCATGGCAACTAGTGACACCATGCCCACAATGCATTGTGGGCATGGTGACGTCACCAGACTACCCGGATGTAGGAGATGGGCGAGCGGCATCTCTGCCGCTGCCTCGCCGATGTAGGCAGAGGGAGCTCACTCCTCCTGCCTGCGCCTTCATTATTGCGGGCCCTGACAGGCTGCGGTTTAAAGATGTGTTTTTTTTACCCCCGGCGGAGCTCACTCGGCGGGGGTGATGGGACATGAAGTCGCTGTAATTTACCACTGGTTCCATGTCGCGATCGTGCGCGGCTCGCCCGCAGGCCCGCACAATCGCCAGGGTGTATGCATACGTCCATTTGCGGGAAGTCACTTCCCCTAGGGCGTATGCATACGCCCAATGTCGGGAAGGGGTTAATCTGGGGTCATGCAGGTTTTGGGCTCATGCTGCGTTCCAGGACAGAGATATTCAATGTCCAGTTCAAGTAAAATGATGGTTCAAATAATACTGCCTTCTGGCACTTTTTAATTTGTGGGTGATGCAGGTTTAAGGGTCAGGCTGTGGGGCAAGACAGGGATAGTGAATGGTGTGAGACTTTTTTCTGTGGCTTTTATAACCTAAGTGTGTTGCCTAAGATGTAGCACGTATCCATTTGACTGTTGTGGATGTTGATTCCAGCTTCTCCATCCCTGTTTGGGTGTAAGAATGAAGGTGTTGTTCCTCTCCCATAGACTTTAATGGTCATCGGCGATAATCTATTATCGACTATCGGAAATCGTCTTGATAATTGCCGATATCGACTATCGACCCGATGACGATAGTCAATGTAATCGCTCATCACTAGTTGACACTGTTGGGCCACCAGCTAGTTCTTGGTAAGGTCTAAGGGAATTGCCCATAAGCACTCTTCCAATAAGAGCAGAGGATGGATCTGGACCCAGTAGTGAAATCATGGCTGTGGATATAGGGCTCAGTACGCCCGGATTGCCCACAATAGGTGTCATGCCAACGAAATTTGATGGGGACCCAATGTGCTCTCCACGTGGAACTTATGGCTCGTCAGTTCCCGTCTGAAAGGTCTAAGGTGGCCTTCGTGGTCAGGCTTCTTTCTGGAAAAGCCCTGGCCTGGGCAACTCCCCTTTGGGACCGAGGTGACCCCGTCATGGCTGATCTCGGGACTTTTCTTTAGGAGTTCCGAAGTATTCGCATCCTCAGCCGAAACCACGTTGCTCAACCTACAACAAGGGAACTCTTCCGTAGGGGACTACGCTGTGCAATTTCACACTCTGGCTTCGGAATTAGCCTGGAATGATGCAGCATTGTGTGCCACATTCAAGAAATGTCTTTCCAGCCAGATTAAGGATGCCCTCTCCAACAGGGGTCCTCTGTCTTCCTTGAGTGAGGTGATCCATCTAGCCACTTGCATCGACTTATGCTTCTCGGAGAGACAGGAGGAGTTTCGTCAGGAACGTTAGCCAGCCCGATCACGCCATCTGCCACATCTAGCACCGGTGTTCCTACGGCCTCCTTCGGAGCCGGACGTCGAAGAAGCCATGCAGGTGGAGAGGGCTCACCTAACACCGCAAGAGTTATTACGACAGAGGAGAACCTCTGTCTGTACTGTGGCAACCCTGAACATTTTCGCAGGGGCTGTCCGCTTCGCCAGCAGCATCCGGGAAATGCATGCATCTAGGCTTCGAGGGAAAGGCGTCCCTAGGTGTGAGCAATTCCTCTCCTTGTCTTACTCTGCCGGTTCTGATCACAACCAATTCCGGAATTTCTTTCCAAGTAGCCGCCTTCCTGGACTCCGGATCAGCTGGAAATTTTATGGACGCCACCCTAGTGACTAAGTATCACCTCCCGGTGTTCCGCTTAGATCAGCCCCTGGTCATCTTGTCGGTTAGCGGTGAACTGCTGAGTGATTCTATCCAATTTCTGACAGAATCGGTGTGTCTGCAAGTGGGAGCTTTGCAAAAAGAGAGGATTGCATTCTTCATATTGCCCCGTTCATCCTCGGCAGTCCTCCTGGGGCTTCCGTGGCTGCAGCATCACGCCCCTATGCTGGACTGGAAGATGAGCAAAGTTATGCGTTGGGGTCGGGACTGCCAGTCTCAGTGCTTAGTGGCACCTCGCCCGAGGTACCCCACTCCTCCACGACTATCTCCCAAGCCTCTACCCGGTTTACCGGCGCAGTTTCAGGACTTCTAGGACGTATTTTTCTGAGAAACAAGCGAAAACTCTTCCTCCTCATCGTCCCTATGACTGCCCTATTGACCTACTGCCCGGGACTAGTCCTCCCCGGAGTAGGGTTTATCCTCTCTCGGTGCCAGAGGCCCAGGCGATGTCTGATTATGTTCAAGAAAATCTATGTAAGGGCTTCATCCGCAAATCTACCTCACCTGCGGGTGCTGGTTTCTTCTTTGTGGAAAAGAAGGACGGGTCACTGCGCCCTTGCATCGACTACTGCGGACTCACCAAAATCACCTTTAAAAAACTATATCCGTTACCGTTAATCACTGAACTCTTTGACCATCTTCGGGGGGCCAGAATCTTTTCCAAGTTGAATCTGCATGGAGAATACAACCTGATTTGGATCAGAAAGGGGAACGAATGGAAGACAGCATTCAACATTCGGGATGGACATTTCGAATACGTGGTCATGCCTTTTGGCTTGTACAACGCCCCTGCGGTTTTCCAGGAATTCATCAACAATATTTTTAGAGACCTCCTATATACCTGCATAGTGGTATATCGGGACGACATTTTGATTTTCTCGCCTGATCTGGAGTCCCACCAGTCCCACTTGTGCCAGGTTCTGAGGCGTTTGCGCAACAATCACCTCTATGTCAAACTAGAAAAGTGCCTTTTCCCCTCAGACCACCTCCGTTCCTCGGGTAGATTATCTCTGACAAGGGCCACAAATGGATCCTGCTAAACTGTCTGCCGTCCTTCAGTGGCCTCGACCTGGCGGTCTTCGCGCCATACAACGTTTCTTGGGGTTCGCAAATTACTACAGGTAGTTCATCTTGCACTTTTCTACATTGGTAGTGCCTATTGTGGCCCTCACCAGGAAGCATGGTAACCCCAGACTATGGCCGCCAGCCGCCGAAGAGGCCTTCACCAAACTAAAGGCCGCCTTCGCCTCTGCATCTGTTTTATCCCGGCCGGATACTGAGAACCCATTCTTCTTGGAGGTCGACACTTCTTCCATGGAACCTGGACGGTTCTCACCCAAAAGGGCCCTAAAGGCAAGACTCGGACCTGCGGGTTCTTTTCCAAAACCTTTGCGCTCGCTGAGAAAAACTACACCATCGGGGATCAGGAGCTACTGGCCATTAAGCTGGCCTTTGAGGCACGGCGCCCCCCCCGGGGGGGTGCTCGACAGCCTGTCACCATCTGCACCGAGCGCTAGCCTCTCCTCTGGCTCCAAACAGCGCCCTGCCTACACCCAAGCCCAGCCAGGTGGTCGCTGATTTTTTCCTGTTTTAATTTTGTTATCCATTTCCGACCAAGTCAATGAAAAAGAATGTCAAAAGCCATTCCCTTTCCCCCATGTGGCCTCTGATGGTTAGTGGAGAGAGAAGAGGCACATCCTCGGCACATTGTACCTCCGGAATGTCTGTTATCCACGGCTCCCATAAACCTCCAACGTGTACCCCTGGGAAAGACATACGTGCACCCTGCGCTCCAGAAAAGGGTGCTGAACTGGGGTCATTGTTCTCGAATAGCCAGACATCCTGGGGTTCGTAAGTCGTGTTCCTTGATTGCTCTTTTTACTGGCGGCCCTGATTCGTGGCCAAAGACGTGAAAGAATTTGTGAAGCAGTACCATTTGTGCTTGTGACTAAATCTCCTCATCTCAAGCCGACGGGGCTGCTGCAACCTCTGCCAGTTCCTAACAGTCCATGGGTCCATATGGCTATGGACTTTATCACCATCTCACCTCCTTCTGCCGGTAATACGGTTATCTGGGTGGTCACTGACAGATTCTCCAAAATGGCGCTCTTCGGTCCGTTGCCTGGTGTTCCTTCCACTCCACGTCTGGCCAATCTCTTCTACCAACATATTTTCCAACTGCATGGACTCCCACAACATATCGTTACAGACCAAGGAGTTCAGTTTTTCTGAAGATTTTGGTGGGGCCTCTGCTCGCAATTACAAGTCAAACTGGACTTTTCTTCTGCTTATCACCACAACTAGACCGGCCAAGTGGAAAGGGTGAATTAGGTCTTGGATATCTATCTCTGCCACTTCGTGTCTGCTCGACACAACAATTGGTCCAGTTTATTGCCATGGGCCGAGTTTTCATAAATTATCTGGAGTCAGATTCTGCCAGGGTATCTCCTTTTTTTGTGCTCTTTGGCCGGCGCCCTCATCTGCCGCTTCGACTTCCCTCCGCCTCCTCTGATGTGCCTGCGGTAGACAGTTTAATCCGTGACTTATCTGCCATATGGGAGAAGACACGCCAATCTCTGCTCCAGGACCTCGGCCCGATGAAAGTTTAAACAGGCAGACAAGAAAAGGATACACCCCTTCATCCCTTTGTCTCCGGCGAGATTTTGGCCATGAAACGTTAGGGAGAACGATTTTTCTTGGTTGACTGGAAGGGGTTTTTGCTTGAGGAAAGGTCTGGAGCCGGAGGATAACATCCTGGACCGGGACCTCTTGGTTTCTGCAGGCTAGAAGGAGGAGGCCTAAGGGGCACTGTAATGTGTGTGTCCACGACCCGACTGGCACACTCGCACCTCGGCAGCGTCTCCCGCTGCGGGCAGCACCGCGACCCGGTCCCCAGGCTGCGGGCTCGCAGCTCTGTCACCTTTCCTCACTGCGCTCCTGCTGTGCTCCGGGCGCGTGCTCCTGCCCACCCCCTAGGGCATGCGCGCATTACTACATTTAAATTTAAAGGGACAGTGGCACCGAGATTGGCTTCACCAGTCCCTGATTCCTATTTAAGCCTTGCCCTTTCCCTTTGAACTTCTGAATCATAGTGCCCTGAGCTAAGAGGAAGCATTCCTGTAGTATCTTGCACTGTTCTGTGTACCGTACTTTCTGCCTCCGTCCCTTGACCACGAACCATGTCGCCTGACCTGACCTTCCTGCCTGTCCCAACTACAAAACGCCTGCGGTGACGATATTGTACCATTCCTACACTCTCGTCAGCCACCGCAAGCAAAGTAACGTCAGTGTAGCCGGACCTGATAAGCAACGACCGCAGTCAAGTCCATTCTGCTTTGCGGTGGCTCGGTAAAACCGACCTACTTAGACTCCGCTCCCTGGCATGGCTTACACCATCGCTTGCGGTGGTCCAGAAGATCCACATCTCTGATTTGCCCCTTGGTAAGCCAACCGTGATAGTGGGAATCGGCCGACAGTGTCAGACTGGGGATAGTGCGTTGTTTATGCACTCTGGCACACCCTCGTTAGCAGAGACATTCTTGGTCTTTGAAGTGGTGAGAGATGAGACAGAGGATAGCACAGTGATTAACCCAGGAACCTGTTGGTGCCTTTTTTTCTCCAAGCAACTCCTCCACTTCCACCACCAATCCAATTCATGCTTTAGATGCATGTGTCCTGTTCATGTTCATGGTGGTTAAACTCTTTAGATTCTTTCCCTCTACTGACGCATTGATGGCAAATCTGGCATTTGACGTCGGTCAGTGAATCTGAGGCATGATCGAAAAAGGCCCAGGCTTCACAAGTTCTGGACCTCTTTGACGGTGAAAACCTTGAGGTAGTGTTCCCGCTGCCACCACTGACCATGGCTGGCTGATTAATGTCAGCAGACTTTTGCGACCACCCTCTCCCTTGCCGCTCCCATTCTAGAACCAGACCCCCACTGACCACAACCCCATCATCCTCCTCCTGGCCACTGATGAGGCTCGTCAGCAACAACTGCTGCTGAAAAGATCACATATGGATTATCCACAATGTCATCATCAATATCAACATCACAGGTGACTTCCTTGTTTTAACATTCTACATCCTCAAGCTATTGGCTAGAAGCCTCAGGCACTGCGAGGCATTGCTGACCGCCCGAGATTCTGCCAACTGACCAGCTTCCTTCTCCTTCTCTGAGAGCATCAGCGATTGGGCATCAGAGCAGAATAAATCATCCTCTTTGGCTCTTGATCTTTTGAAATAGCTTCAGACCCCAACTGTATTGTGTCATCAAATAGTGTTATCTACAGTGATCTGTAAATTGGTTGACATTTATGCTGTGCTTGCTTCAGGTTGGACTGATGATGACGATGATAATGACGATGACGATGTGGCCGTGACTATGAAGGAGAGAAGGTTAACACGTCACCGCATCGATGCAGGTTGTGTTTAACCCACGAAAACGAATTTGATGCTCTTTAGAATGTTGAGCGATTTTTATCGACAAAGAGGAAATCGGCAAGGTTGGTATGGTGATCGAGAATTTCTCAGATCATGCGATAATTAAAGGTTAAAATCTGTGCATCATCTATTAAGATCGCGCCTTTTTTGGCGCTTTCCTGTAATTTTGGCGCCAGTCAAATCAGATTACAGAAAATCATGAGCAGGGTGGAATGTGTGTGCGACTCAATGACTGGGATGATGTATGGTTGCGATTGGCTGGAAAAAAATCACATGACCTCCGTTTACATAGAACAGCTTTCAGTTTCGAGCCCTCAGTGTCTCTCAGCGTCTTCATAGGAATAGGACCTGCGTCTGCCTGAGGCCCAAAGACTGCTCAGCGAAATTATTCCCGATTTCTGCACAAGAGAAACCTCTTCTATTAGGGTGTGATCCTTCCAATTTAGTTAGATTAAGATTTTAAGATTTATGTAGTTAGCTAGAGAATTTTAAAGCAGAATCTACCACTGTAAAATCTCGGCGTGGAGCGGGTGGGGGGGGGGGGCGCGGGCGACCACAGACAAGCCCCCATCAAATAAAGAACGACTGGATAAAGAGTTTTCACCAAGACTTAGTGTAACAATGTTATTGAATATCTTTATTATTAGACAGTTTGCTAGTAAATATTTCCTTTATATTGGGCAGCCTGAACGTAGATTGGATAAACATAATTTCTTAATAGTAACTGCAGTCTCTTTTGGTACTGCGAAAACTCCACTTTTATTATCAGTATAAACATTCAATAGGTGTTCAATTTTACCCTTTTACACCTGAACTGCTTGATAATATCCACCTTGCACGTAAATTACAACCAGCATCTAGTAGTCACACTAGGTTTTTTGTTGCCAAAATACAGGTATCGTAACAAAAACATCACAGTTACTGTTTTTTTGACTTTTGCGCCTCCAGCACTGTTCATTGACGCAGCATCTACGTATATCTAAAACAGCAATTTTTAATGCACCACAGGTGAATTGAAGGGTGCAAAAAAGACCGTTTATTAATCAAAACATCACTTACTGTTTTTGGTGACTTTGCGCACCCATCACTGTTCGATATTGACGCAGCATCTACGTAAATACTTAAAGACACAATTCTATATTCACCACAGTGAATTGAAAGGTGCAAAAAATATCCTTTATTATATCAAAACAATAACAGTTACGTGTTTTTTGACTTTTGCGCACTCCAGCCACTGTCGATTGACGCAGCATCTACGTAAATCTAAAACAGCAATTCTATATTCAGCCTACATTGAATTGAAAGGTGCAAAAAAATACCGTTTATTATATCAAAACATAACAATTACGTGTTTTTTGACTTTTTGGCGCACATCCGCACTATTGGGGGGTATTATCATGTGACGCATTCAATCTACGTATGATCTTAAAACACAATTCTATATTCACCACAGTGAATTGAAAGTGCAAAAAATACCGTGTATTATACCGAAAACATAACAGATACAGACATAACAGAACTCTTATCCGGCACTTTTTAATCTGGGGTTCAGACAAGGTTAAATGGTCATACTGCGGTCCAGACAGGTATAGTCAATGTCCCTTCAACTAAAATGTGGTTGAAAAGACTCCTTTACTGGCACTTTTTAAAGATGTGGGGTCATTCAGGTTTGGGCTTTATGCTGTTCCCAGGACGTAATCGTCAATGTCCAGTTCAACTAAAATGGTGGTTGAAAGACTCCCTTTTTCCGGCACGTTTTAAATGTGGGGTTCAATGTCAGGTTTGGGGCTCATGCTGTGGCCCGAGGACAGGTATGACAATGTCCAGTTAAACTAAAATTGGTGGTTGAAAGACCTCTTTTTCCGGCAACTTTTTAAAATGTGGGGTCATGCAGGTTGGGCTCATCTGTGGCCTCATGGGACAGTATAGTCAATGTCCAGTGGAACTAAAATGGTGGTTGAAAGACTCCTTTTTTTCCGGCACTTTTTAAATGTGGGGGTCATGCAGGTTGGGCTTCATGCTGTGGCCCGAGGACAGGTATTAAAGTCCATGTCCAGTTCAACTAAATGGGTGGTTGAAAGAACACCTTTTTCCGCACTTTTTAATGAGGGGTCATGCAGTTTGGGGCTCATCTGTGGCCCAGTCAGGGGATATGTCAATGTCCATGGAAACTAAAATGTGGTTGAAAGACACCATTTTCCGGCACATTTTAAAATGTGGGGTCATGCATGGTTGGCTCATGCTGTGCCCAGGACAGGTATATCCCAATGTCCAGTGAAACTAAAAAAAAAAATGGTGTTGAAAGACTCCTTTTTCCAGCACTTTTTAAATTGGGGTCATGCAGGTTTGGGGCACATGCTGCGTTCCAGGACAGGATATTCAATGTCCAGATCAAGTAAATTATGGTTACAAATCCATACTGCTTCTGGCACTTTTTAATTTGTGGGTTATGCAGTTTTAAGTCAGGCCTGTGGTACAAGACAGGGATAGTAAATGGGTCTGAAACGTTTTTCTGTGAGTTTTATAACCTATGTGTGTTGCCTAAGATGTAGCACGTATCCAATTTTACTGGTTGTGGATGTAATTTCTGCTTCCCAGCCTTTTTTTGGTGTTAATAATGAAGGTGTGTTGCTCTCCCAAAGACTTTAATGTCATCCGCGCACAATCGATGCTCACTAACGAGAAAACCTTATCGGATAGCTGGCCGAACTATCGACTATCGATTCGAATCTATGATAGCCACGTACAATCCGCTCACACTACTCTCAGTACTGTATTCCACATGGAAACCAACAAGTGATGACATTTTGCTGAAGTACTGCTATCTGACAGAGGTGATGCTTGTGAGTTTGCCCAGAGCACTGATAAGAGTGTCTGTCTCGCTCCTCAACGCCCCTTATCCTACACTTATCCTGACATCCCCCTCCTTGCTCGCTTTACCACACTCCTAGTTCTTTCCGATTTCAGAAAGATAAATATTAAAAAGTCAAGATTTGCTCCACTCTTTTAATGTAAGAATCTGTACTTTAACCCCTTAAGGACCCCAACCAATTTTGAACCTTCCTGACAACCCCATCCCTATATTTAAATCTGTCATTGTCACTTTATGAGAATAACTTGTTTGACACATTTACCTATCCATGTGATTCAGAGATCGCTTTCCCCCCTCTGACACATCTGCATAAGTTAGTAAGAAATTTGATCCATACATCCTTTTTGTTTTTGAAATATCAAAATTGTGAAAATATGAAAATTTTGGAAAAATGTTGTCATTTTGAAAGTTCCAAAATTTCTGCGTGCAATAAGGATACTATTTACCTACAAAATAGTTTATAACTAGCATCTACCATATGTTCCACTATAGGTAGGCATAATTTTTTTTAATGTTTTTTTTAACAAAATTTACGACATAGAGGGCTTAGAAACTAATAGTAATTTCTCACATTTTACAAAGAAAATTTACAATACTATTTTTTTAAGGAACAGTCCAGGTTTTGAACGGTGTCTTTGAGGGGCCTGCATGTTAGATACCTAAATAAATGACTTCCATCTAAGATACTAGACCCATTAAATATTTACCACTAAAATACCAGTGTTTTATAAGTTTGTTAATCCCTAGAGTATTTTTCACCGAGATTAAAGCAAAGTGGAGGTAACATTTCAAAATTCACTATTTTTTTGCAGATTTTCAATATTTATCCAAATATTCATTTGGAATACGGTAAATGTGACTGGGTAAAGCAACATAATATCAATTCCCCCAGGTCTACCGTTTTTATAGATATCCCTATGTGCCCTAGTGCATTATTTGGCTCACCCCATAAGCCCCAAAAAAGGAGGAGCACCTACGGGAAACCCCT
This sequence comes from Phyllomedusa bahiana, assembly GCA_025379985.1. Lineage (NCBI taxonomy): Eukaryota > Metazoa > Chordata > Amphibia > Anura > Hylidae > Phyllomedusa > Phyllomedusa bahiana. Next base: position 17,762 of record JAODAL010027736.1, read on the forward strand.
GGGGTCTCATTTTCAATACAAATTTTTTTTTAGGTGCCATTTCAGGTTTGAGGAGGCCCTAAGGTCTAAAATTTAAAAATAAACACCCCAAAAAGCCCCCATATTAGAAACTACACCCCTTAAGGAATATATTCAGGGGTGCAGTGAGTATATAAACCCCACAGGTGATTCCTAATTTTTTTTTAGCATTACTCTTTGAAAATGTAAAAAAATTTTTTTTCCAACAATCTGCAGTTTTAGCTTAAAATGTTTCATATTTGAAAGGAACCCTGGAAAAAAGAACCCCAAAATTTTGTTAAGCCATTTCTTCCAAGTTCGGCAATACCCTACATGTGGGTGGAAACTGCTTTTTGGGAGCAGGTCAGAGCGTACAAGAGAGGGAGCGCTCTTTGGCTTTTGGAACGCAGATTTTGGTGGGGCCAGGTCACATTGGCAAAGCCCCCAAAGTAGCAGACCAAGTGAAACCTTTCCCCAGAAGACACCCGATTTTGGATTCAACAGCCCTCAGGGATCTCATCTAGGGTGTACTGTCATTTGGTGCACAGGTTCCATAGTTTTTTTAGCATTGGCCATGAAAATGGGGGGGGAGCAGTTCCGCCATTGTTTTTGGATTTTAATTTTACAGCATTCGCCGTGCAGTGTAAATGACAGGAAAACGTTACTATAGGGGTCGGTACAATTACAATTATATAGATTTTTAATATGTTTTTTTTCTGTTTATATTACTCTTACACAATAGAAATAGTCTTAAAAAAATTGCGTTTTTAAGTTGTCCTATTCTGACACCATAACTTTTTTATTTTTCTGTGTACGGAGCTGATTAAAGGGCTTGTTTTTTGCGGGATGAGTTAATGTTTTAATTGGGGTGCATATGGCCTATGTTCCCTTTTTTTTAAGGTTTTCGTGAGACATTTTGAACAAAATACAGCAATCTTGGTCGATTTTTTTATTTTATTTTTAACAGCGCTCACCGTCAGTATCCGAGATAAGTTAGCTTTACTCTTTGGTCAATACGATTACGGTGATAACCTGTTTAAAAATAGTTTTCTTTTATGTTGAATTACTTTAAAAAGAAAAGTGTTTTTAATGTGTAAAAAAAATATTTAAGCATCACTATCTTCTGAGACTATACATTTTTTTATTTTCCCTATACAGAGCTGTGTAAGGACTTTTTTTTTTGCGGGATACTGACGTTTTTAATTGGTACAACTTTGGGGGTTTTATAGAGGTTTTTGATCGCTTTTTATTCCATTTATGTGCTGTGGTATGAACAAAAATCTTAATAATGTGATTTTATTTTACGGGTTCAGCGTAACGGTTAATTAACATGACAGATTTATAGCAGGTCATTACGCACGCGACAATACTATATATGGGTACTTTATTTATTTTTGATCTTTTTTGGGGCGATTGGCGTTTGTCAAGGGGAAAAGGGTGTACATTTTTTATTTTAAATTTTTTTGTTTGTGTTTTACTTTTTTTTTCACTTTTTTTACTAATTTTTTACTTTTAATTTTTTTTTTTTTTACTTTTCCCCATAGGGGATTTGAATGAAGATCTTCAATCCCTCAATTTAATAGGAATCAGTACATAGCTTGTGGCTGTGTACTGGTTTCCTAAAGGCAACTGTCAGTCACGTGGCCGGCCATGCCCTCAGGCACAGCCGGGCATCATGACATCACAGGCAACCCCCGGGAAAGGGATTCTATGCCCTTTCCCTTTCTGTCTGTCAGCACACAGCAGATGCACATCGTGCGCTGCGTCCCCCGACAGAGACGCAGGAGGAGCGATCTCCTCCAGCGTCTTCCTTAGTTATTGCAACCCGATGGTCGTGATAATTAAGGGGTTAACCGCCCCTCCACCCTCCCCCCCGGAGTGATCGCGGGTCGGGGCTAACGCTGCAGGATGTCAACTGTAATATACGTATGCATACGTCCAGGTGCGTGAACCCCCAAATGACCTGGACGTATGCATACGTCCAAGGTCGTTAAGAGGTTAAAGATAGCAAATCACGTGTTTTCTTAAATCCCTATAATTTCCAAATGGCAAATAGGATTAGAAATAGAATTTTTCCTATGAAATATCTATGAAATGTGGTCTGATGAAGAACCCTGACACCAAACCAAGTTTTCTTGAATGCTTATACTTTGCAACAACCAAGTAGGATTAAAAATACATTTTTTTCTACAGAATATCTATGAAATGTGGTCTTATGGAAGAAAGGTGTCTTGTACACCGGCTGTCCCCCCTAAACTGGATCAATAAAGGTTTGGGCAATCAAAATAACGATGGTAACGATGCAGTCAGCAGCAATATCAAAATCCCTAACTACCACTATCTAGGATTCCCTAATCTTGCTGTAACCCAACCCTAACTCATCTCTATAGCAGCCTTTTCCTTGTGAAATTGCTGGGAAATGGTGTGTCTGCCTGCTTTGAAACAAGCACAGCAGAGAGAGCAATGTGTTCAGTTCACAGTCTCTAATCATAATGGCGTTCACCAGGAAATACATTGACATAGATAAAACAGGGTCATGTGATGGGGTCAGGGTCAGCACTGATGTTTTTGACCCCCTCAGTGCTCTGCGCTGATTGTATGGCCACCAAAAGTACAGGAAGCAGTAAAAATGGCATGATCACAAATCTCGATTGCGATGTTTTACACATTTTTACCGGAAAAAAAATCAGATCTGATCGAGATCGTGGAAAACTTAAAAATCAACTCGATTTCAACTTTTCTCGATTAAATCGCTCAATACTTTTGAAGACCAAAGAGCTGTCGAAGGACACCAGAAACAAAATTGTAGCCCTGCACCAGCCTGGGAATACTGAATCTGCAATAGGCAAGCAGCTTGGTGTGAAGAAATCAACTGTGTGAGCAATAATTAGAAAAGGGAAGACATACAAGAAAACTGATAATCTCCCTCGATCTGGGGCTCCAAGCAAGATCTCACGTCATGGGGTAAAAATGATCACAATAGCAGTGAGCAAAAATCCCAAAACTACATGGGGGGGAACTATTGAATAGCCTGCAGAGAGCTGGGATCAACGTAATAAAGGTTAGCATCAATAAGCCAGTACGCTGCCTGGGACTCAAATCTTGCAGTGCCAGACGTGTCCCCCTGCTTAAGCCAGTACATGTCCGGGCCCGTCTGGAGTTTGCTAGAGAGCATTTGGATGATTCAGAAGGGTATTGGGAGAATGTCATATGGGCAGATGAATCAAAAGTAGAACTGTTTGGTAGAAACACAACTAGTCATGTTTGAAGGAGAGAGAGTGCTGAGTTGCATCCAAATAACACCATACCTACTGTGAAGCATGGGGGCGGCAACATCATGCTTTGGGGCTGTTCCTCTGCAAAGGGACCAGGATGACCGATCCATGTACAGAAAAGTATGAATGGAGCCATGTATTGTGAGATTTTGAGTGCAAACTTCCTTCCATCAGCAAGGGCATTGGAGATGAAACGTGGCTGGGTCTTTCAGCATGACAATGATCCTGAGCACACTGCCAGGACAACGAAGATGTGGCTTCTTAAGAAGCATTTCAATGTCCTGGAGTGGCTTAGCCAGTCTCCAGATCTCAACCCCATAGAAAACCATTGGAGGAAGTTGAAAGTCTGTGTTGTCCAGCGACAGCCCCAAAACATCACTCCTCTAGAGGAGATCTACATTGAGGAATGAGCCAACATGCCAACCTTGTGAAGACTTGCGGAAAGTGTTTGACCTCTTTCATTGTCAACAAAGGATATATAACAAAGTATTGAGATGAACTTTTGTTATTGACCAAATACTTATTTTCCACCATAATTTGCAAATGCAAATAAATTCTTTCCAAATCAGACAATGTGATTTTTGGGATTTGTTTGCATATTTTATCTCTCATAGTTGAGGTCTAACTATGATGTCAATTACAGGCCTCTCTCATCTTTTTAAGTGGGAGAACTTGCTCAATTGTTGGCTGACTAAATACTTATTTACCTTAGTGTATATTTTTAATATTTTTATATTTTTCACGGTATTGCGATCTGAAGGCCAGTTTCAGCTCACTCTCTGTTCTGTACAGACTGCTCTCTGTCTACTTGCTTGCATGCAGACACAAGATTTGCTTATTAGTGATTTTAAACAGGAAAAGCTGCTCTTTAGATTAGTTAGGTAGTTAATTAGAGGTTTGTGCAGGAAGCTTAGGGAACCAAGACTTAGATAGCATTTTCCTCTCCATAGACAGCAATAGTTAGGAAGTTTGTTATGGCTGGCTGCATCTTTCCCACACCCAGAAGGTGTTAAATTTGGCAGGATCACATAACGCCTAACCCCTCCATACATGGATAATATATTATACAGAGCTTTGGATTTGCTAAATCATACTCAGTGCCCAAAGTTCTGATTTTGCAGTATTGGGGGTGAAATCATTTTATAAAACACCATCTCCAATTCTCCTATACAAAGAAATATATTCTAAATAGTGTTTCATTGGTGAAAATTATACTGAGTGGAGAAAACATTTTTTATTTTTTTTCTAGTTTTGCAGTTTTGGGGGTTCAGTAATTGTATAACACATCGTCTCCAATTCTTCTAATACAAAGAAAAATATTCAAATAGGGGGTTGGTTTGGGGAAAATTTATACTGAGTGAGGAAAAAATCATAAATTTGGGTGAAAAAACCTAGAGATGGGCGAATTGATTCTAACGAAGTGGAATTAGTTTAGAATTTCAGGAAAACTTCGGTTCGGAAAGAAGTCGAAGTTTGGGGACTTCGCCGTGAACGAAGTGTGCTTTTGATTGATAAAATGGCTGCGAGCACAATGGCGTTACATGGGGCAAAGAACTCTGGGAGGAAGAAGGGCATATCTTCATAACCGTTAGCTCACTCAGTTAAATTTAAATTCTTCCCCAGTTAAACCCTAAGTGGGTGAGTTTTTAGGATTCCCCAATCCCAATGTGTGCAAACTTTATATATTTATATAAAATATAATATATAATATAATATATAAATACTCTTGCCACGGATCTGTAATTTTTTTTCTTTCTTTTAATCGATACAAAAGATATGCCAAAAAATATGCAAATCAGCCCAAAAAAATTTTTAAAAAGTATAAGATTGGTAAACCGTACGGGAAGATCAAATCCAACCCTTTTCAGCCCAGCAGACTTTTTCACAAAGCGAACCTTTTTTTCCCTCTGAGGTGTAGCCTCCTCACCCCCGTCTCTTTGCACCCTACGTTTGGGTCCGCCCCCTTTGTCAACATTCGGGATGTTAAAAAAGGTTCACTTTTACTAAACAGACCAAAAAAACAAAAAACATTTTTAAAAAAACATGGGTATTAGGGTACTGATTTTAACTTCACTTTTTAATGTTTAATTTATTTAACTTTATTAAGCCCTTACACATTTTTTTTTTATTTTTTTTTTTTTATTGTTTAACCCACTATAAACCCCCCCTACAATAGGGGGGTGGGGGGGACCCAAAGAAAAAACGCCCCACCTACACTCTTCATTAAGACCCCAAGGGGCTAAGGTCGAACTGGAAAACCCAAAAACTTCCTCCTTAATAATTTGTTGTTATATTTCACTTGTACTACTCTGAATTTCCCCCTTGATACACCATTTTAGTTCGATAAATTATGTTTTGCATTCAAAAAAATGTCGGGGGACCTGGACTTACAAATTTTTCACTTGAGTTTTTTATCCCTATTTTTTTCCTTGCGCTTTTTCTTCTAATTTTTCCCATTTTATTTTTATAAGCCGATTGGGACCTTTTCATTAAGCCTTATTTAATTTTCCCATCGTTGCCTACATAAGATTTTCCCCCACGGCATTTCAAAATGTAAATTTTTTTTCAGTATTGCATGTGTAAAACCTCTCAAACTGGTCTCACCCCTTTGTTGAATATTTTGGGGAAATACCTTTTATGTTTGCACGTTTTGACACGATAAAAAAGGGAATTCCCCCCTTTTGAAACTAAATATTTTTGTTTATCCACTACGGCATTTTTTGTATTCGGATTGGATATATTTTTACCCAGTTTCCCCCTTTTGCGAAAAATGAATTGGGTTTTTTCTGCAATAGCTTGTGTTACGGGGTCATCTGTAGTATTCTCCAATTTTTTTAAAAATACTTTCTTTTTTGTTTTGCATGTTCATCTTACTTAGAAATAAAATCCAATTTGGACCCCATTTTTTTTTCGTTTTTTTTTCTGGTGTGTTTCTATTGAGATTTTACCTATTCTTCTCCTTTTCTACACCTAATTTTCTCTATGACGGGTGTTTTAATTTTCTCTTTTATTTTTATTTTTTTGTTCAATATATATGTGTCAGGTACAAATACTTCTACCCGAAGGAATTGTCCCTTTTGGGTTTCCCTTTTGATGTGCCGGGGCATGTAACTACCTTCCCAATAAGTTGTTTCTGTCTGTTAATTTTGAGTACAGTTGGTATTTAATTTTTTCCCCCTCCTTTGAAATAGATACATCTAAATGATTCACTGTGTGGATGTTTTGTCACCGTGAATTCCAAATGTCAAACGGAAAGAATAAGGCATAAGAGAGTTTTATCGTTTCCACAGTGAGAAATGGGGGATTTTTTTGGGGAATACATTTAATCTACTGCTCACAGCCCCTTGAAAATTTTTAAGGGTGATCTAAGCCGTTCCTGTTGTACATTTAAAGGAACGTGTTTTTACAATACAAATACAATTCATTTTTGGCTGCCAATTCTTTTTCGCAACTTAAACCAGGGGTTAAATTAAACGTTTTTTTTTCTGCTGCTGGGTGACTAAAAAAAACGGTCTTTTTTTACCGCAAAAAAAAAAATTTTTTCCTGTACTAATTCACAAGCGAAGGTTAATTTCAATTTTCTTTTTGTTGGTAGCGTAAAAAACACGCCATTGTAACCGCTACAAACTCATGTTTTTGGCTGCTCTTTTTTTGCGCAATTTACATCCAGGGGGTTAATTAAGCGTTGTTCTGCTGCTGTGGTGACTAAAATAAACTTTTTTTCACCGCAAAAAAGACTTTTTCCTTAGCATAATTCACAAGCGAAGGTAATTACAAGTTTTCTTCTTTTTGTGTAGCGTAAAATACCCCATTTACCCCCTTCAAAGCCCCGTTTTTTTTGGCTGCTAAATTTTTTTTGCGCAATTTACATTTTCAAGGGGTTAAATAAGTATTTTTTTTGCAGTTGTACTCAGTAAAAAAAAAAACTTTTGTTTTTCCCCCGCACAGAAGAAATTTTGTAGCATAAAATTTATATCCGAAAGGGGTTTTTAAATTAAACCTGTTTGTGCTTTTATATTTTAGTAAAATAAATTTTTTTAAAAGAAAATTAAAAAGTCAATTTTACTAAACCCAAATTTTACCCAAACTTGTTACTTTGGGGTTTATTTGGAGTCAAAAACAGGGGGTGTAAAATTTTCAAATACAGATATCTTTAACCCCCTCCCCCCCAAATCCCCCCCAAAGTTTGTACAATTTTTTAACAAAAAGTATGTCAACAGAAAGGTGGCAGGCTTTCACCTGGAGTGGGAGTGGCCCCCAAACATTTTTGGGGGCGGCCCCGGGGCCCCCAGCACAGTAAAAGGGGAAAGTCGCAGCAAGGGTCACTCGGTTTAGGGCCACAACTGCCACTTTTCATCTACGCCGTTTTAAAATGACTACAACCCAAAGGGTTTTTTGATTGGTTTTACTTGGGCATCCCTTCCTCCCGTTGACATCTTTACAACCCCACCAAGAGTCGGTGGGAACGTCAAAAACAACCCTTAAATTTACAAGGCCCGGGGGGCGGGGGAGGGCCCTCCCTGCTTTTAAAAACCCCCCCTTTCCCATGCGGTTCCCTCACCAGGATCTACTATGTGTTCTTGGGGTCAGCGCCGCTAAAATAGCGGGAAAGAACCCAAATTTTAGGAGGGAGCAAACGCCCACTTGGCGCGAAGAAAGGGGCCAATATTCCCCCGCTTCTTGCAGTAGGTGGCCCCAAAAAAAGATGTGGAGATTTGCATTTGGGGGGGGGAAGTTTTGAGGGGTCAGCCTCTTTCATAAACCCAAACCCTTTATTGGGGGACAGCAGTGACGCTGAAAAACAAATAAATGATGATGTAGCTGACCAAAACTTGGGACTGGTTGAGACAAGGGGTTTATCATCGTCAGGAGAAAAGGGCGTCAGCTTTCGCGTCGGCAGCGGGGCAAACCAGCAAAGGGTTTTTTTGGCCGTGAAATCAGCAGGGTAATAAACAAGTGTGAGGTCGGGAGCCAAACGGAAAAAGGGGGGAGAAAACCCGCTTCGAGGGCCAAGAAAAATAGCGGCACAGGGGTCAGCGAGGCAAACGGCGGGAGTAGTCCCCTCATGCGGGGCGTTGGGGGTTAAAAAACCGCCACTCGGCGGTGTTTTGGGGTTCTTTTTAAACCCGGAAAGGGGCTAAATAAGGGTAAATGTAGAATCTGTGGGCAGGGAAATTTAAGGGATGGCCGGGGGCTAACATTTGGACCACAGCCCCGGGGTCCCAAAACATGCAGCGCACCATCCGGGGGCATGAGAGAAACGTGGCTCAATGTGGTGGTCCATCCTGCGCCACAGCAGCAGCACTGGCTGGGGGTTTTTCCTATCCATTGCAACCGTCCCAAAGGGTCCCCCCCTCTGCAGAAAAGGGCTGGGTTTTTTTTTTGAAAATCCCTCTCCCGGCCAGAAGCTTTCCCCCCTTTGCTACTCATGGGGCCACAGTCCTTCAGCAGGCGGATTGCAAAGAGACAAAAAGTATGGGGGTCCCCCCCCATCCAAGGGGCAGCGCTGACCGTGTCCCGTCCAAGTTTTTTGGTACTGCCCGTCACTCCCTTTCCCCAAAAAATGGGCTTTTGCACCCCTTCAGAAAACTAATGGCTTTTGCCCCGGGCCCAAAAGGAGAGTTCCAAAACCCTAAACCAAACACTTCAAAATTTATAGGAAAAAGAAAGTGGGCCCGTCCCCTTTAGGGTTATCGGGGTTTTTCCAAGGTTCACGGCCCGCGCAACGTTGGATTGTAACTTCGGCAGGGCCCCGTACATGTCCCTTTTTTCCCCCAAATTGGGGGAAAAGTGCTTCCTGCCCCCGCCCCACCCAAAAACTTGGCAGGAAGGCAGCCGCTTTCTCCCCACGTTTTTCAAAATGCGGCTCCTGCGCCAAAGTCCCGCCTCCTCCTCCCCCCCACCCCCCACCCATCTCAGCCTCCAAAAAGTAATGCTCCATCAAACACTGTTAGGGGACGCGGTGTCACGCAGTTCTACACCCCGGGTTGCCCCCAGAAACGAAGTCACCCCAGGGGAGGGGTATTTTTCCTCGTCATGCAGCAAAGAAATCGTTTTTGGGCTTCTCCCTCAACTTCAAATTGGAACCATGGTGGTTGGGCAATGGGTGGAACCTTTGGGGTTTCCCCGCTGCAACCCAGGAGAGAAGGTCCATGGCCCTTTCCTGGGGCTTGTGTTCAAACTGGGTTTTGGGAAAAAGGTTTCCCGAACCTTTCCCACCGATTTTTCGAAGATTCTGAAAAAAGGCCCGGAAAAATGGATCCATTCCCCCCAAAGCCAGGGGACAACCCTTCCCCCCGGTTGCAGCGGCAGAAAAAGGCCTCCCCCCCCCAAAACCCCCCTTTTTATGCGATGTTTTTTCCCCCCGTTGGAAATTTCCCGGGCCCGACAAGTTAGAAACCCCTTGGTTTTTGAAAAAAAGAAAGGCCAAATTTAAAGATTTTTTTTTGATCCCCGGGGACAGGGGGTACTCCCCTGTGTAACTTTTATGTCAGCCATTTGGGAGCTCTTTCGGGAAACCCGCCCAAAATTTAGGCCAATTTGAAGGGGGGGCCCACGAAATTTTTTTAGTCGCCAGGCCCACGGGGTTTAATAAAAGCATTCCACGCTTTATGTTTCCGGGAAAAGTTTCTGAAAAAATAATTTTGGGCAGGGGGGCTGGAGATGTGGGGACTACATTCCCCGGCCCCATGAGTCCGGGGGATTGAAAAGGGAAGGAGGAGGAGGGGGCATTTAAAGTAGAAGCCCCTTTTTGGGGAAATGAGGGGATTTTCTACCCAGGTTTACAAAAAAGGAGGAGCCCGGGGGCAAACTGGAGGAGGGAGATGGAGATGAAAGGAAAAACGAAGTAGATGAACCCCAACACCGTTGGGGGATATACAGTGGGATGGGGGGCGGGGGCCCCCCCACGTACTTTGCAAAATGGTGCAGGGAGTGATTTGCCCCCCTTTGTGACAGCTAGCGGTCCCAAAAAGGGGGCCTTTTTTCCCAGCCCCTGGAAAGGGAGGACCAAACTCAAAAACTATAGGGAAATCCCCGTAGTCATTGGCCCCTGCCTAAGGGGCAGCAGTGTCCCTCCCCTGACAGGTCTGAGCAAGGGGGTTCCCCCCAAAAGCTCACGTACAACTGCCGCGGGGCTGGGGGAAGGTGAGGGGTTTTGGAAACAAAAAACCCCACCCAACAGCACAACCAAATTTGGGGTCAAACTGATGACACAAACCTTCCCCCCGCCTAGTGAGGAGGGGAAATGCCAGCAGCACAGAATCAGGGCCTGGAGCAGCCCCCCAAACCCAAAGGTGGGGGGCCCTACTTACAGCACCTGCCACCCAGGGTTTGAAGAACGCTGGGTACTGGGCACCAAAAATGGATTTTGTAGGGCCCCAAAATTGCCAGTTTGAGTGGGGGAACTGTCCCCGGGCCCGGGCCTTTGGTGGCAAACAAAGCGGGTGTTCAGTGCGGCGGGGGGGCTCGTTACCCCAAGGAGAACCCCCTTGTCAAAGGGGCATGTGGAACGACCTGATCTTTGTCAAGATGAATCGTCGTGGATCGTCCCAGGATTTCCACACACCAGTTTCTTTAGGCGTCAGACTACTTCAGTCATGACGCCTCACCCAACTGTGAGAAATGAATCTGGGTTCAAACTACCTTGCCTCAGCCACTATTCTGATGCCGGTACCCGCCTGATGCCACACATCTGCAGACATTTCTCCATCTGCCACCATCCATCTTTACCAGGACAGGTATTGCCACCCACCTCCGACACTCTGTCAATGTGCCACTTATATGACCGCATGGCTGCAGTTGCTGAGCCGTGACACACACTGTGTCATAGTGCCACTCTCTTGACCTCATTCTGTTGCTCCTGCCCGTGTCACCTCCACTCTCTGCATTGATGCCACTCTGTTGGCCTACTCCATTTTTTTTTGCCACCTCCATAATGTCCATTGTGCCACTGTCTGACCTATGCTGCGCCACTGTCACCTCCACTCTCAGTCATAGTGCCCACTCTGTGGTTCTACAACTGTTTTGGCCACCGGTCCAAATGTCCTTGTGCACGTACTTACCTCAGGCTGCAGCTGCCGTGCCCTCCACACTGTGTCATTGTGCCACTCCTGTGGCCTACTACCTGAGTTTTTGCCACCTCCATAATTTCAAGTTCCACTGTCTGACCCCTTGCTGCTGTCGTGCCCTCCACACAGTTTCATTGTGGCCACTCTGTTCCTACTCCTGTTTTTGCCACCTCCAGAATGTCATAGTGCCACTGCCTGACCTCATGCAGCTGCTGCCGTCCCCTCCACTACTGTGTCTTGTGCCACTCTTTGCCTACTCCTGTTTTGCCACCACCAGAATGTCATTGTGCCCTGCCTGACCTCATGCATCTCTGCCCAAGCCCTCCATAAACTGTGTCCATTGTGCCATCTCTTGGCTATTCCTGTTTTTGCCACGTCCAGAATGTCATTGTTCCCACTGTCTGACCTCATGCTGCGGTGGCTTGCCGCCGTCACCTCCACACTCTGTCACTATGTTGCCACCTGAGCTCTCAGCTTTGTTTTTTTTTCCAGCTTTTCGCTGGCATGACTTTATCAGGCAAACATTCCGCTTCAGTTTTTTTGGTCAGTTTTGCCTCTTTAAGTGCCGCAGAGAGTTATATAGTTAAGCGATTCTAATTGCGCGGCAGTCTCTGCGTGTCCATACAAAACCACAACATTGTATGAAGACCAAACCATGCTCCCTCTGCATATTTAAGCATGGGCGACAACGTTCTACAGCACCCCGCAGGCTCTGTGCAAGCCTGGAAATAGCTTTTCTTTTACACGATTCGTCCCAAAGTAATTCGGCAACACCAAATTTATTAATTGTCGAGAAATTCGCGAAGTGACCCGAAACCGAATTTTTGAGAAATTCGCCCCTCTCTAAAAAAATGCCTTCAAATACAGCGAGTATTGTCCATACAGATATAGCAGGAAATAGCGATCTCCTGTTTCTAAATCATACTCATCACAATAAATGAAATTTTGTCAGATTTCGTTCCACATAACGCTGAAATATACCAGTGCGTTATTGTGATCCTGTAATGGGTGAGCGGGAAGTGGTAGTGGACCCAGTGGACCACTGCTGGCATGCCAAAGGAGTCAATAACTAAGCAGCCGTTGGGCATCTTCACAGAGCCGTAGATGCTAAGGATGGCTTTCCTCGACAGCCGCCAGGTGCGACCTCAAAGTAGTGCCCAGCAGTGGCAGCTGACCAGACAGGCCATAAAAAATGAAAAAAAAAAAGCCCCCCAATCTAGTACCAACAGGATTAGGGACAAGGAAATAGCAGACTAAGTGTAGAGATGTGCAGGTACAGAACAAAGACAGGACTAAACCGATGCCAAACAGGAAGTTTAAACAGAAGGTGAGGTACAAAAGACGACAGACTAAAAAAGACCCATAACATACAGAGACAAGCACTGACTTGGTCTCTGGCTAGGAACTAAGGCATAAACATGGCAAGAACACAGGCACAGATGTCATGGGGGCTCGCGCGGGTGCCGTCACTCCCCGCGACCGCCCCCCCCCTGCGTACAATCTGTACAATTGGCCATGGATTTCGCCGAGGTACCTTTCCTGAGCTCCGGGGACGTCACGTTTGTCCTCGCCCAGCAGAGCCAGCATAGTGACCAGATCGGGCCATGATGCATGACCCTTGCTGCCCATCTACCTCTGCCTGCGGCTGCTGCCACCACGCCAGCACCATTGCTCCTGCAGCCATGGCTCACCAGCTCCTGCATCAGGACCATCTCTTGCATCTGCCCTCTTGGGGGCTTCACGCTAAGATGGAGACCCCAAGAATACCGTGGCTTCATCAGTCAATAGCCTCCATCCAATTGATATGTTAGGGCATCAAATCCCTAACCGAGCGAGCAAAGGTGGCTCCTCATAATCTGCCTCTTATCGGGGAAGCTTGGCCTGGGCCACTCCGCATTGGGACCAAAGAGATCCGTTGACAGCAAATATTCAAACCTTCCTCCAGGGGTTCCGCATCGTCTTCGAGAAACCTAGTCGCATCACCTCCGCTGCCGCAGCTCTGCTCTGTCTCCATCAGGGCGACTCCACTGTGGGTCAGTACTCCGTGCAGTTCCGCACCCTAGCCCCTGAGCTGGACTGGAACAATGAGGCTTTGGTGGCGACTTTCTGGCAAGGCCTCTCTGGGCGCTTTAAAGACGAGCTCGCTGTACGGGACCTGGCCATCCGCTCCTAGACGAACTAATTCGGTTGCCACCCGAATAGACAAACGGGTTCCGACAGACAACAAGAGCTCCGGCTCCAAAGGGAAGATAACCCGACCACACCGCAACCTCGTCTGGCTCCCGTTTTCCAACGTACCTCCACTTCCTCCGCCAATGGTTTCCATGATGATTAACCATGCAGGTACGAGAGAGCCAACTTGACCAAGGAAGAACGTTCGCCGCATCGCCAGAGGCAGCGTTCTTCTACTGTGCGGTTCTGCCACTTCATAGGGGACGTCCGGTTGCGCCCGGGAAACTCTCGCACCTAGCTCGCAGGAGAGTTATCCTAGTATCAAGTGCAGCCTCTCCCCTTCTGACCATTTCGCGTACTCTGTGGACTTTCGCCGACGGCCCTTTCAAAGCCACCATCTTCCTTGATTCGTGTGTCCACTGGAAATTTGTTAGTCCATGCGCTGGTGTCCAAATTTCGTAACCCTGTGACCCCTCTCATAAATCATGTAAGTCTCCTCCCATCAGTGGCGAATTCCTAAAGGATGCTATTCCGGTACTGCACAGCGCCCTCTCATTATTTGCAGATTGGCGCCCTTCATAGGGAGACTCTGAAACTACTAGATCAGCCTCGCTCCACTTCTTAAATCCTCCTGGGCCTCCCTTGGTTGCAAGACCATGCTCCGACCTTAGACTGGAACACGTGTGAGATTGTCCGTTGGGGTCCCACGTGAAACTGCCTGTACTCCGTCCAGCTCTATGGCCCTCCCCGTCCTCTGTAAAATCAAACGAGCCTCTGCAGGTTCTGCCCACTCCATACCAGGATCTTTTCTGAAAGACAGCCAGAAAATCTTCCTCCGCACCGGCCGTCGACAGTCCTTATTGACCTGCAACCCGTATACACCTCCCCGAGGCAGAGTCTACCCTCTTTCTGTCCCGGAGACCAAGGCGATGTCGGATTATGTTCGGGAGAACCTCCGTAAGTGGCTTTAAAGTCATCTTCGCCTTTGGGGGCCGGTTTCTTCTTTGTCGAAAAGAAAGATGGAACACCCCGTCCCCGTAATCGATTAACGGGGACTCAATAAAATCCCATAAAGAATCAATACTCCCTGCCTATGATCTCGTAGCTGTTTATCCGCCTGCGTGGCGCAAAAATTTTTTTCCAAGTTGATTTACGTGGAGCATAAACTTTGATTCGTATCCGTGCAAAGGCAACGAATGGAATATGGCCTTATAAACACGATATGGCCACTTCGAAAATCTCGTCATGCCGTTTGGTCTCTGCAACGCTCCGCAGAGTTCCAGAACTTCGTCAACGAGATCTTCTGCGACCTTCTCTACGTCTGTGTTAATTGTCTATCTGAACGACATTTATAATCCATTCTCATCCGAACTAGAGACACACCGCCACCGACGTCGCCAGGTGCACAGACGGTCCTCCTTAGCCCAACCAAATATATTCCAAACTTGAGAAATGCTTGTTTGAATGCACCTCGATGCCCTGTCCTATGGTACATCGTTTCGGATCACTGTCTCCAGAGTATCCCTCTAAGTCTTTCATCGGTCCTTGCATTGGCCCGTACCGGTGGATCTCCGTCTATCCATCGCTTTTAGGGTTCGCAAACTATTACGACAGTTCGTCCCGCAATTACTCCACGCTTGTGGCCCCCACTGGTGGCCCTTACAAAGAAGAATTCTAGCCCCAAATCCTGGCCTCCCAGAAGCCAAGAAAGCCATTTGATCCATCTTAAAGCAGTCATTCGCTACGGCACTGTCCTGTCCTTGCCCTGACCCTCAGCATCCGTTTGTCTAGAAGTGACGCCTCCTCATTATGTGCCGGCGCTGTCCTCTTTCAGAAGTCCTCCTCATGGAGATTGCGTACTGCGGCTTCTTTCCAAGACCTCACTCCTGCCGAACGAAATTACACGATCGGTTGATCGAGAACTAATGACTCAAAGATAGCCCTATAATGAATGGTTGACACTTGCTTGGAGGGGCTCGCCAACCCATAGATATCTCAACTCAAGCACAAAAATCTCCATTATCTCCAGTCAGCTCAGCGATTGAATCCTCGACAATCCAAGTGGTACGCTCTTCTTCGCCCACATTAAATTTCGTCCATCACTTCCGGCCAGCCGAAAAGAAACGTCAGGAGCGGACGCCCTCCTAAAGATCCACGACACTGTGGGCCTAGAGTCGCCTCTGCAGCACACAATTCCTTCTGAACGTCCCCTCACGGGTGGCCCCCGAGGATCATCAACATCTACCCCCTGGGTAAGACCTAACGACCCCCTGCCTGCTTCCTCGTATCCATAAGTGGGGAACATTCCTCACTAACAGACTGTGCCATCCCGGGTCCACAATACCCCCCCCCCACCCCCCCCCCCCCCCCCCACCCCCACCCCCCCCCCCCCCCACCCCCCCCCCCCCCCCCCCCCCCCCCCCCCCCCCCCCACCCCCCCCCGCCCCACCCCCCCCCCGCCCCGCCCCCCCCCCGCCCCCTCCCCCCCCCCCCCCCCCCCCCCGCCCCCCCCCCCCCCTCTCTACTACTAATCTCTCGCTACTATTGGTGGCCCACTCTCGCTCAGATGTTTAGAGACTTTTTGTCCTGGCCTGTACCTCCTGTGGGCCCGTAACAAAGTTTTCTACGTCTCAACCCGCCGGTCTGCTTCAGACTCTCCCGTTCCAGAAAGACCTTGGTCCCAAATAGCCATGGACTTTGTTATACAGACTCTTCCGCCCTCCTCTGGTATCACGGTCAATTTGGGTAGTGACCGATTTAGAAATCTCGAAGATGGCATCACTTTGTTCCCCTGCCCGGATTACCACTGCTCCCTCAGCTGGCCCAGCCCTTTTCCACCACATTTTCGGTTACACGGTCTTCCGTTTTCATGTCGTCTCGGATACGGGTCCATTTTGTTTCGAGAATTCTGTCGGGCTCTATGTTGTCCAGTTGCAGATTCAGCTATACTTCTCGTCTGCTTACCACCCTTCAACCAACGGCAGGTAGAAATGGTTTAACCAAGTTTAGATACCTGACTAGAGATGGGGCGAATTTCCCAAAATTAAATTCGTCCAACGCCTGAATTTTCCGACAAAAATAAATTCGGTCCGAATTACTATCGGGACTAATCGTCGTTAAAAAGCAGCTATTTCCAGGCTGCACAAGCCTGCAGTGTGCTGTAGAACGTTGTGCCATGCTTAAATGATGCAGAGGGAGCTTGTGTTTGTTCTTCATACCAATGTAGTGGGTATTAGTATGACACGCAGAGAGACTCCGCTGCACTTAGAATCGCTCACTAAAAAATTCCCTGGGCACTTAAGAGGGGCCAAAACAGACCAAAAAACTCAGCGGGATGTAGCCGCCTTATAAAGTTCAAGCCACAAAGCTGGAAAAAAAACAAGCTGAGATCTCAGTGGCAACATTAGTGACAGAGAGTGGAGTGAACGCGGCAACACAGCAGCATGAGTCAGTCAGAGGCACAATGACAAACTGGAGGTGGCAAAAATCATATGAAGCCACAGATTGCACATGACTGAGTCGTAGGTCACGGACGGCAGCAGCATGAGGTCCCGGCAGTGGCAAAAAGACATATCTGGAGGTGGCAAACAGGAGGATGCCACAGAATGGCACAATGACTGAGAGCGGAGGTCACGGCGGCAGCAGCATGAGTCAGGCATTGGCACAAATGACAATCTGGAGTGGCAAACAGGATGAAGCCACAGAATGGCACAATGATGAGAGCGGAGGTCACGGCGCAGCATCATGAGGTCAGGCAGTGCACAATGACATTTCTGGAGGTTGGAAAAACAGTATTAGGCACAGAGTGGCACAATGACACAGTGGTTGATGGCACGGCAGGAGTCCACAGCAGCAGCATTAGGTCAGCTAGTTGGCACAATGAACATTCTGGAGGAGGCACAACAGGAGGAATGCCACAGAGTGCCAAAGACTGAGAGCGGAGGTTCACGGCGACAGCAGCATGTAGGTCATGCAGTGGCACAAAGACACAGTGGTGGAGGACATGGCAGCAGCACAGCAGCAGCAAGAGGTCAGACAGTGGCACAATGACAAAATTCTGGAGGTGGCAAAAAAAGGAGTAGTGCCACAGAGTGGCACAATGACCGAGATTTGAGGTTACTGCGGCAGGAGCAACAGCATGAGGTCAGAGAGTGGCACCAATGACACAGTGTGGATGTCACGGCAACAGCAACAGCACAGCAGCATGATGACTAAAGTGGCACAATAACAGAGTGTTGAGGTGGGTGGCAATACCATCCCCCTGGTAAATGAAGGAGGTAGTCGATGGAGAAACTGGCAGCAGTATGTGTAGTCAGTCAAGGCGGTGGCGGCATCCAGAATATTTTGCTAGAGGCAGGTAGTTTGAACCCAGAACTGACGCCTAAGTCATTGGTGTTTGACAAATCCAGGCCCGAATCCCCGCCTGATTCCATCTTGACAACAGGACAGTTGTCCACAATTTCCCGAGGACAAGCGGTTCTCCTTGGGGTAACGAATGTCCCCCGCTTCACTAACACCCGCTCTGATGCCACACTACTGGCCGAGCAAGAACAGCTTCTCCACTGCACAACTCGGCAATCTTGCGGCCCACACATCCAGTTTGTCTGCCCATAGATTTTTGAGTCCATCGGATCTTCTAATTGATTGGCAGAGTGCTGTCCAAGTATGCCACAACCTGTTGGTTCAGGGACTGCTCCAGGACCTGCTGCTGCTGGCGACTGCCCTCCTCACTATACTGTTGAAGGAAGCCTGCTCAACAGATGACTCCAGACTTAGGTTACAACTGAAGGAGCTGGTACCTCCAACCCCCCCAACTTCCCCCAGCTGCAGCGTCATTAGTACGTTGAGCCGCTGAGGAACCCCCCGGTCAGACCTGTCAGAGAGGGACGAAGCCGCACATAGCCAGCGGCTACTGATTACGGAGGATTTCCCTAATAATTGATTTTACTTCCTCTCAATAGCAAGGAAAAAGGCTCCTCATTTTGACCGGTAGCGAGGGTCCAATAGTTGGAGAGCCAGAAGACATCCCTTCTGCGGATCTGACTATTCGGCTGTTCACTAGCCAGGCCAAAGAATCATGCTGCGTACAACTGCACAATTTGACTCCGAGGGCTCCCAGCCTCCATTTCCACTGTATAATGCCACGGTGCTGGGTGTCATCTGCCACATCTTCCTCATCACCATCCACCTCCTCCAGCAGCACCTGTCCTCCTCTCTTTCACCTGGGAAGAAAATCCACTGATTCTTCACCAGACAAAGCTTCTTCTCCAATGCCTCCTCCTCCTCCTCCTCCAATTCAGTCCCCACCTGACTCATGTGGCCACGAGATGTAGTTGCCATTTCTCCCCGTCCCCTCCCAGACAGATTTTTTCAGCATGTGTTGTTTTTTTATATCTGTTCCAGGACATGAAGCAGTGAATGACGTTATTCATCCCGTAGTCCTGCGACTGACAATAACCACACCTCCCTCGAATGGTCCTCAACAAACGTCAGGTGTCACGCATGAGCTGCCACATGGCTGACATCACAGTTACACATGGAGTACTTCTGTCCTGCCTGGATCTCAAAAATCGTTAATGGCCTTACTTCGTTCATACAGTTCGGTCCAAACATGTGCATGCTGGAATTCCAGCGGTGGAAACAACGCATATCAGATGTGTAGGGGGAGGCGCTTTCTGCCCGCTGCAACTGAGGAGGGTGTTCCTGGCTTGTTACGAATGGATACAAGTGCATGCACAGTTACCTGGCCATTTTCAGAAGTTCTGAGAGATCGTGGAAGACTCAGGAACATTTCACAACGAGATAGAACACGAGCGCCAAGCAGGGCGCATGACCATCCACCCTGGTGGCAGTCGCGGTCACCATGCTACCTCCCCTTGTCCGCACCCAAGGTTCCGATTTTGCAGTTGGCGCGGAGAATTCCACACAAGATTTCCTTGCTGCATGACGCAGACAGTTCCTCCCCTGTATGACTCGTTCGCCGAGCAAGCCAGGTGTAGAACTACGTGGACACCGCTGGTGCCCTACACATGTGGGTATGTGGACAGTACTTGTGGAGGCTGAGATGGTGGTGGTGGTGGAGGAGGAGGAGGCGGACATAGGCGCAGGTGCAAGCAGTTTGGCAACGGTAGGAGAAAGCGCGTCTCCCTGGACCAAGGTTTGGTGTGCCTGGGCAGGAAGCACATTCACCCAGTGGGCCCGTAAAGACATGAACATGGCCCTGACCGTATTCACAGCTCCAGACATCCCCTGCCGTGCACTTGGAACCAACCAATATGCTCAGGACTGACCCACCTCTGTTCTACATATTTATGAAGTGCTGGTACTGCCTTTTTGGAAAAGAAATTACTGCTTAGGAACTCCCATCACGGCTCCGGCAACAAGCCATTAGTTCTCATAATGGTGCAGAGTCCACCATTTATAAAGGGAGTGGACTTGCAATACCACCAACTTGGACAGTGAGCACGTTCAGCTTCTTCACCATTATGAATGTGATGGAAGCATACAAGTATTTCCTCTAGCAATCGCCTCGCTGAACGGAACTGCTGGCGCCATGAGTAGCGAGAGCAGAGCATCTGTACCGGGGAGAAGATGACAAAGAGAAACACTCCCTTCTGCAGAGGAGGTGTAGCCTTGACTGCTGCAATGGCATGCGTGCCACTGGGCTCTTCCGCTGCTGCTTTTTGCCGTGGTGCCAACTGTTAGCTCCCTGGCCCACGCTTAACTTTCTGCCACAGATTCAGAACATATACCCATAATCTGTGCCTCCGTGTCTTAGCAAAGAACTGCGTACACCGTCCGAGTAATCGTATTTAAACCGCCCCAAAATGCTCCGCACTGAGTGACCTACTGTCCGCCCGCTGCCTCGCAGAGCCCCTGTGCCGCTACTTTTTTTTGACCTGACGAGCGGTTTTTTTACCCCGTTGTCGCTTTGGCTCCCGACCTCACACTGCTGCAATCCCCTGCTGACTCACGGCCACACGTCCCACTTGTTGGCTGCGCTGCTGCCTGACGCGCAACTACGCCCTCTTCTCCTTACGCTGATGAAGCCCTTGCTTCACCCTACTCCCAAGACGGTCGCTACATCATCATCTATTTGTGTTTCATCGTCACAGCTGTCCTCATTCACCGGTTTTGGTATGCTCCCCCCGAAAGAAGGGGCTGACCTCTCACACATGACCTCCCATGCCACTCCTCCACAATCTAAATTTTGCGTGCCAACTGTCAAGAAGCAGGGGATAATAGGCGCCATTTCTTCGCAGCCAAGAAGCCGCTGACTGATCCTCCCTCATATTATTTCATCCTCGCTATAAAGTGGCGCTGAGCCATACCACATAGTATCTTCTGCTGGGGAACCGATTGACCGAGGCGGCTGAGGACATGTGAGGCCCGCTGACCCGCTCCCCGGGCCATGCAACTAAGTGGTTGTGTTCTGAGGTTTCCCACGACTCTTGGCATGGGGTTGTCAGATGCATCTAGGGAGAAGAGGATACCTAGTCAACCAAACAAGACCCCATGGTGTTAGCTGAAGCAAAACACGCGCTAGATGACAGCGCAGTTGTGCCTCAGCCCCCGGGGGGGGTGGGGGGGGGGCGGGGGGGGGGGGGGGGGGGGGGGGGGCCGAGTGACCCCCTCTGCTACGTCCCTTGCTGTGCTGCGACCTGGCCTGTTCCAGGAATGTTGTGCCATGCCATTCGCAGGTGCAGACCTGCACCTCTCTGTCTGACATACTATTTGTTCTAAATGTACAGACACTGTTTGATGAAGATATCTGTATATGATAAATATACACCCTTGTTTTTTGACTCCAAATGAACCCAGTAACCAAGCTTGGGTAACCCTTTGATATAGATAGCGCTCCACAAATGGCCAGGATAAAATTTACTTGTATGTGGTCCCCCGTTTAAAAACTGTGTGTTTTGACTAAATGGTAAAAGCCAAACAGCTTCATAAACCTTCGAAAAGAGATTAGGCTACAGCAAAAAACGTATATAATATTGGGCGCCTGAAAAAGACGGTTTCTTGGGTCAGCACACCAGCAAAACTACGCTTAATTAACCCCTGGATGGTAAATTGGCGCCAAAGATGAGCGCATACAAACTAGTAGCTTTGTACTGTTACAATTGTGTGTTTTTCTACGCCACACAACAAGAGATATAGTTGTAATTAACCGTTGCTGTGAATTAGGCTACAGGAAAAATTTATATATTTTTGACTTTGAAAAAGACGGTTTTCTGGGGTCAGCACTCCCAGCAAAACAACGCTTATTTAACCCTGGATGTAAATTGCACCCAAAGAATTGAGCGCACAAACTGTAGCTTGTACATGTACAATTGCGTGCTTTCAACGCCACACACAAGAGATACAGATTTGTAATTAACCTTGCTTGTGAATTAGGACTACAAGAAAATGTATATATTTTGGCGTTGAAAAAGACGGTTTCTTGGGGTCAGCACACCACAAAACAACGCTTAATTAACCCCTGGATGTAAATTGGCACCAAAGAATTGACCGCACAAACTAGTACTTAGTAGCGTGTTACAATTGCGTGTTTTCCTACGCCACACAACAAGAGATACAGTAGTAATAAAGCCTTTGCATGTGAATTAGGCTACAGGAAAAATGTATATATTATTGTCTTTGAAAGACGGTTTCTTGGGTCAGCACACCAGCAAACAACGCTTAATTAACCCTGTAATGTAAATTGCGCAATAGAATTGAGCAGCCAAAAAATGAAGAGGATTTGTATTGTTAAAAACGCTAGTTTCTTAAATGTAAACAACAGGAACTGGCATAGATCCCACTTGATAATGAATGTATAAGCAGCTGCAGTGACGCACTGGATTTCAGATCAAAACCCCAAAAAATTAAGAAAAAGAAACATTAAGATAACAGTCTCTGAGACAAGCTGAGACACCCCACAGAAATCGCTATATAACAAATCAAATCTTTCAGTAAGAGCTATTAACGCGCGGCAGCACTTCCCAAATCAGTACAGTGAGAGGAATTGAGAGCTCCCATCTTCGCGCCCGACTTATATAAGCGGAGACGTCACAGAATCCCGCCGGTCCTTTGTTGGCATCACCTCTGCACAGTCATCAGGCTATGCCCTTCTTCCACCCATAGTGCTTTCCCCATGTAGCGCCATGTGCTCGCAGCCAATTTATCAATCAAAAGCACACACGTCAACCCGAATACCCCAAATTTCTACTTCGTTCCGAACCGAAGTTTCCTGAAAATCTAAAACGAATTCCACGTGTCGTTAGAATCAATGTCGCCCATCTCTAGTATCTACCTACAACATTTGTATCCGCCTTCAAGATAATTGGTCCCGACCTCCTCTCCTGGGAGGAATTATCATATAATTCTCTAGAATCCGCCATTAGCCACTCCTTTTTTTGTCGATGTTGGGCTACATCATCCCGCCCGCCTCTCCCTCTGGCATCCTCGTGTCCATGTTCCTGCTGTGGATGCCATGTGCGAGACATCAAGGCAATCTGGCAGCCACACGACAGGCCCTCTATGGGCCTCCGCTTGCCCAAGGCCCAGGCCGGCAGGTACCAGAGACCGTCCGCCCCTATTTAGCCTAGGTGATAAGGTTTGGTTGTCTTGCCAAATATATTCGGTTCAAGTGCCTAGTTATAAAGTAAGGCCCTAAGTATATGGCCCATTAGTTGTACTTCGGCAACTAAATCCGGTGACCTACAAGCTCCGCTTTCCTCCCACACTTGTGTATCCCAAACGCCTTCCAAGTTTCTCACCTAAAACAAACCTGAGGTGCTGAATCGCTTCACCGTGTTCTGGTTCCTCGCCTTCTCCTGAGACCGACTCTGATAACGATCTGTGAGGTCAGGAGGAGCTGCCCGGAGAAAACATGAGGGGGAAAGCAGTTCTTTTGATTGACTGAGGGGTTTGGGCCGGAGAGCGTTTGTGGAACTCCTGAGCTAATCTGTCTCCTGATCTCTCTCTAAATTCCGTAAAAATGAGGGGTGAGACCTAAAGGGGGGTTACCTGTCATGTGGGCTTGTGGCTGTAATCCCTCGCCCCCCGCGACCACCCCCCTGCTCGCAGGGGGTCCGGCGCGGGTGCCACGGCCGCCTGCGTCCATCACAATGCTGTCCGGGTCCCGACGCCTGCTCACTTACCCCGTCCACGCACCCTGTGCCGCTGCACCTGCTGTCCCGGCCGTCAGCGCCAGTACCAGCTGCTTAGAGCCGCGCCGCGACAGCTGCCTGGATTTAAAGGGCCAGAACACCGGTAATTGGTAATATTGCCGCCGCTGGTCCTATATAAGGTAAAACGCCCCCCAGCACCTCCTGCAGATGTTGGTGGTGCGTACCTTGTCTTGAAGTGTTGGAGTTCTGTCTGATTACCCGAGTAACAGTCCGATCCGCTACGTTCCTGACCTTGCCTGTTTGCCTCCTGCTTCTTACCGTCGCCGTCCCACTACCACGACCTCTGCCAGCCAGACCCTGACCTCGCTGCCTGTCCCCAACTTCGCCTCATGATTTACGATTTCTGTACCACGCAGTACCCCGTCCGCCATCGCAGTCAAGTCCACAGTCAGTGGTAGCGACCTGGTAGCCTCATGCCGCAGCAAGTCCATCCCGCTTTGCGACTGGCTCTAGTGAATACTGGGGGCTACTTAGACTCCGCTCCCTGGCGTGGCTTAATTATCATTGCTTACGGTTGTCAAGCAAATCCACCAAACCCTTACAACAGAACATGGCATGGAAACTCACAGACAACGATACAGACAGAGACATGGAAACTAATCAACAACAAAGAGAATACCACAAGGACACCAACAAGTCAGCACACACCAGACCACTAACAAATATGAGATAAGACCACACAACACCATAAGACAACAACAAGGATACAGGGAGTGTAGGAGAAGCAGGTTTATAACCACGAAGGTGGAAGGGGATTGGCAGAGGAAGCCCAAAACCCTCTGCACACTGTGGGAAAAAAGGAGTGCAAGATGGTGGCCACCGCCCTCTATAGGAGACAGGGAAATTGGGCAGCAGCCATGATGGAGAGCAGCAAGGCCCAGCAAGGGGAAAAGCCGCACAGTAAAAAAAAAAAAAACCGCAGGTGGATGTGCCGCAGCGACAGGAGCATTCCCGGTGACAACGACACAGCAACAGAAACCGGATCTGCGACAGGAACACAGATACATCCGCGGTTCTCAGCAGAGACCGCAGTGTAAGGACAAGACCAGGAACATGTCCATGTCCACGGCCCAGAACAGGAACCGTGGTACGGACCATGACAAATCAACATAAAATATATCACTTCTCTCTTTTATTACATCAGCACTGGAAAAAATTAAGAGACCACTGCAAATTTTTTAGTTTCTCTGACTTTTCTCTTCAATGGTATGTATCTTTGATAAAAATGTGCATTGTTATTTTATTATATAAACTACTGACAACATGTCTCCAAAATTCAAAGCATCGCGGATCTTACGACTTTTTCCCCAAACAGTGCAGCAAACGCACAACAGGGACAGCAGTTGGGCCCAGCTCCCCCGCCATGATGCGTTAGCCCTTGCATCCCAGAAAACAGTCTCTTCTGTGGCTCCGTCTACTTCGGGCCCGTTCCTTTGATACCGGGGAAAACCCAACTTCGGCACCAGCTTTGCCGGGACCCCAACTCTCCCGGGGGTTTTATTACCCATGCTCTATCGGGTGGAACTGATGGGGGGATCATTTCCCTCGCAGAGGTCTAAGGGGGCCTTCTATAAGTCTCTATCTGGGAAGCCTGGTTGGGCAACCCCCCTCTGGGACAGGAACCCCCGTGACTGCGGATCTAAGCCTTCCTCCAGAATTCCGCACCGTCTTCGAGGAGCCGGCGCGTGCCCCTCGCTGAGAACCGCCCTCTTGACCTTTGCGGGGCACTCCTCTGTGGAGATTATCGTCTTTTCCGTCCCCTGGCGTCGGAGCCCCTTTTTGGAATGATGCCGCCCTCGCGCCACCTTCAAAAAGGATTTTCCAGCGGGGTAAAAGACCTTTGGCAGCAAGAGACCTCCCTCCTCCCTGAAAATTTTTTTCATCTGGCCCCTCGATCGTATGGGTTTTGCTGAGAGGCAGAGGAGCTTCGTCGGAAAAGACTCGCACGCCCCCGTCGGTTTTTTCACCTGGCCCCGGTTTTCCACTTTTCTCCTTGCTACCCCCTCAAGCCTCGAGTGGAACCCATGCAAGTGGACCGGGCCCATTTTATGGGAGCGGAGCTGACCGTTGCCGACAGAAAAACTATGGGCCCATGTATGAATCCCGACGGTCGGGGCGCACTTTCTGCCATTTTTCCCGGGTGGAATCTGCACCTGTTTTTATGCGGGCCCGGGCCCTGATACATAGCATGTAAATCCGCCGCCCTCGCCTGTTTTTTAGGCGAAGTGCGGGTCCGAGGGCAGTGCGGTCGGCGCCTGGTTCGCCGCCAATTTAGTGCGGCATACTGCGGGAAAAAAGTCCCCGCGCCCCGCCATTGTGTTTGGGCCCGGGGTGGGGGGGACCGGGGCGCAGGCGGCGCTGCGCCATGATTCGCCGTCGGAGGTACCCTCATACATGGGGGGAAAAGTTCCTGCGCCTCGCCAGTGGTTGGGGGCCAAAAGTCGGGGGAATGGGCGCATGCGGGGGACTTGGGCCCCCGGGCGGGGCTAGCCGAAAAACGGGTTCCCCGATCGAGACGGGCGGAACAGCGAGAAATCATTCCACTTGGGCGGAGTATGAAAACAAAATCGCCTTTATAAAGGCTTTCAACTTTCTCAGGAAAAGACTGAAACCTAAAAAAAAAAAATATATAAAACAGAAAATTTTCCAATATCCAATTTCAAGAATTAGGGTATTGGAAATTACCGGGAAATACAAAAATTCAAAATCAGAAAGCTTCTGTTTGGGTGGGCAAAACCGCCAATCAGAATAGGAGCGCAGTAACCATTAAAACCTATGGGGAATTTTTAACCAATCAGAATCCACGGGGGATAGTTCAAAAATACAGTAAAAAAATGCGAAAAGAGCTGATTGGGTTAAGCTCCCGGGGACTTGGCTACTCACCAATCAGAAAAAGGAGCGCAAAGAGAATTCTGTCTAGGAGAATTTTAAACCCAAATCAAAATCCACTGCGGGAAAATTCAAAATACAGTAAAAAGACAAAAAAAAAGACCCCTGTTTGGCTGACTAGCGTTGCTTGGCTACCCCAGCCAACGGGAGCGCGAGCTACTTCTCCCATTAAAAGTCTATGGAAAATGGCGCACTAAATCTCCGCGCTCAGCGCCGGCGGCATGAGTATTTAATCAAAAAATTTTTTTTTATTAATGTAAAACATTACAATAAAAGGCCGAACCCTTCTTTACAAATAAAACATAAAAAAACCCCGAAAAAAACGTTTGTCGCCGAGACCGGCCCATAGGGAATTGCAATAAGAGAATTTCCGGGAAAAATAACAGTAATTCAAATTTTTAAGCTACTCATTGGTGGGCAAAAGCCAGCCAATCAAAATGGGGAGCGACAAAGAACCCATTAATCCTATGGAGAATTTGACCAATCAGAATGGGAGCGCAGGGGCTATTCTAACCTAAAAGGGATATTAACCAATCAAATGGGAGGAAAAAGTCCCATTATACCCCTAGGGAAATTTTAAACAATCAAAACAAAGGGGGGACAGTTCAAAATACAGTAAAAAGACAGAAAAGAGCTGATTGGCTGAGCTAGCGGGGTTTGGGCTACCCAAAATCAAGCGCAGCTACTTCTTCCTTATAGTTTTGAGAGATGGCGCTCAAATCTCGGCGCTCCACGCCGTGGGGCATGAAGAATTAATAAAAAAACATTTTTTTTTAATGTCAAACTTATCAATAAAAGCAGAACCCCTTCTTACAAAAAAGCATTTAAAAAAACCCGAACAACTTTTGTCCCGGGAACCCCCCTACATGGGGGAATTTTGCAATAGAAAAATTTGCCGGGAATACAGTAATTCAAATTGTTAACCCAAACCATTGGCGGCAAAAAACCACCAAATAGAAAGGAGCACAACCTTTTATAACCTAGGAGGAAAATTTGCCCAATCAAAAAAGGAGCGACAATGCCCATTATATCCTATGGGGAAAAAATTGACCAATCATTTTCAAAGGGGGGAAACATTTTAAAAATACAGTAAAAAGCAGAAAACAGCTATTGATTGAAGGCCGGGGGCTCGCCAGCTTAGCCAATCAGAGCTCGACTACTTTCTCATAGAGTTCTATGGGGGGAAAAGAAATTTTGCGCACTCTGTTATTGGCTAAATTAAAAGAGGCGCCTTATTTGGACCCAAAGGAGAACGAGGACGCTCCTATGGGGTTTTTAAAGCAATCTGAAAAAAAAAACTTTACATGGCCAAAAAACAAAATAACACTAAAAATTGTCCCGATTAGGTTGAGCGATTTTAAAGCAAAGTTTTTTAAAACGCAAGGTTTTATGGTGACGAAATTTCCGACATGCGATAATTAAGGTTTAAAAACTGTGCACATCTTTAAGATGCGCCTTTTCGCGCTTCCTTTAATTTTTGCGGCCAGCAAATGAGATTACAGAAAAAAAAGCAGGTGAGATTTGGGGGTGCGACGTCATACTGGGATTGGTATGGTTGGATTGCTGGAAAAAATCAATGACCTCGTTTTAAAAAGAACAGCTTTCCTGTTTCACCTCATGTCTCTCAAAGGCTCATAGGGATAGGGGCCTGCGTTTGCCTTTGGGCCAAAAAACTCACGAAATTAGTCTATTTCTGCACAGAGAAACCTTACTATTAGCTTGATCCTCCCCAAATTTTGTTAGATTAGGGATTTGAACATTTTATTATTAGCTAGAGAATTTTAAAGCAGAATCTACCTCTGTAAAAACCGGCGGTGGAGCGGGGGGGGGGCCCCCGCGGCGAAAACAGACAAACTCTTCTATAAAGAACACTGGGAAAGTTTTACCAAGACTTAGTGTAGACATTGTATGGGAATATCTTTTTATTAAAATTTGCTATTTAAATATTTTCCGGAATTTGGAGCCTGAACTTAATTGGAAAACATAAATTTTAGTAACGCGGTCTCTTTTGTTACTGCAAAACCCACTTTTTTTATCATATACATTTCAGAAGGGGTTTCAATTTTTACCCCTTACACCGTGACTGTTGATTAAACCACCTTCACTTAAATTTCAAACCAGCAATCTTTTAGTCAGTCACAGGTTGTCTATTGTTGCCAAAAAAATACCGGTATCGTACGAAAACATCACAGTTACTGTTTTTTGACTATTGCGCTCACCCGAGCACTGTCATGTGACGCAGCATCTACGAGTAACTCATCTTAAACATGCAATTCTATATCTCACCACAAGTGGAATTGAAAGGTGCAAATACCGTTTATTGTATCAAAACATAACAGTTACGTGTTTTTTTGACTTTTTGCGCACCCAGCCACGTTCATTGAACGCACATCTACGTAAATCTTAAAAACATCACTTTCTATATCACCACAGTGAATTGAAAGGTCAAAAAATACCGTTTTATTAAATCATGAACAAACAGTTACGTGTTTTTTGACTTTTGCGCCACCCAGCACTGTTCATCATGACGCAGCAACTACGTAAATCTTAAAACAGCAATTCTAAATTCACCAAAGGTGAATTGAAAGGTGAAAAAAATACAGTTTATTAAATAAAAACATAAACAGTTTACCGTGTATTTTTTGACCTTTGCGCACACCAGCACTGTTCATTTGACTCAGCATCTAACGTAAATCTTAAAACAGCAATTCTATAATTCACACAGTGAATTGAAAGGTGCAAAAAATACCTTTAGTTATATCTAAACATAACAGTTAACGTGTTTTTTTTGGAGACTTTTCGCACCCAGCACTGTTCCATGACGCTCTACGTAAGATCTTAAACAAGCATTCTATATTCACCACACGGTGATATTGAAGGTGCAAAATACCGTTTTATTATATCAAAACATAACAGTTTACGTGTTTTTTGACTTTTGCGCACCCAGCACTGTTTTCATTGACCAGCATCTACGTAAAGCTTAAAAGAGCAATTCAATAATCCCCACAGGTGTATTGAAAGGTGCAAAAGAATACCGTTTATTATATCAAAACATACATTTACTTGTTTTTTGACTTTTGCGCACCCAGCACTGTTCATTGACGCAGCAGTCTAACGTAAATCTTAAAAACAGCAATCTATTTTCACTCACAGTGATTGAAAGGTGCAAAAAATACCGGTTTATTATATCAAAACATAACGATAGTGTTTTTGAACTTTTATCGCGCACCCAGCACTAGTTTATTGACGCAGCATCTACGTAAATCTTAAAACAGCCAATTTCTATATTCACCACAGGTGAATTGAAAGGTGAACTAAATACAGTTTTATTATATCAAAACATAACAGTTACGTATTTTTTTTTCTACTTATGCGCACCCCGCACTGTTCATTGACTCCGCATCTATCGATAAATCTTAAAACAGCAATTCTATATTCACCACAGAGGTGAATTGAAAAGGTGCAAAAAAAACCGTTTTATTATATCAAAACATAACAGTTTACGATGTTTTTTTATTCTTTTGCGCACCCAGCACAGTCATCTGACGCAGCATCCTACGTAAATCCATAAAACAGCAATTCTATATTCACCCAGTGAATGAAAGGTGCAAAAAATACCTTATTATATCAAAACAGAACATTACTGTTTTTTTTGACTTTTGCGCACCCAGACACTGTTCATTGACTCATGTCAATCTACGTAAATCTTAATACAGCATTTCTATATTCACCAAAGGTGAATTGAAAGTGCAAAAAATACCATTATTATATCAAAACAAACATTACTGTTTTTTTGATTTTTGCCCCCCAGCACTTTCTTGACGCACATCTACGTAAATCTTAAAACAGAAATTTCATATTCACCCACAGGTAAATTAAAAGGGTCAAAAAAAAACCTTTTTATTATACAAAACAAACAGTTACTTTTTTTTGACTTTTGGCACCCACACGTTCATTGACGCAGCATCTTACGTAAATCTTAAAACAGAAATTCATATTCACCAAGGTGAATTAAAAAGGTGCAAAAAATCCCTTTTTATTATATCAAAAATAACAGTTACGTTTTTTTTGACTTTTGCGCACCCAGCACTTTTCATTGACGAGCATCTCGTAAATCTTAAAAACACAATTCTTTTTTTTTTTTATAACAGTTTTATTTGAAAGCACGAAATCAACATCTTACAGAATCACTTAAAGTAAGAACAGTACATTTTTTCAACAGTATAATTATATAATGTCTTCAAAGCAAATCAGTAAAACACTCAAAATGATGCAGGGTGCTACTCTGGGGTCTCCATAACATTTTTCTTTTTTTTTCCAGATTTTTCATCTGTATAGATTACATAATATAACTTTTCCAAACCTCCAACCCTGTTGTAAAACCCCTTTCCGCCCCCCCCCCCTAAATTGCTATGTCAAACCTGCCTAAACCCCACCAGCTTCTCTGCCAAAAAGTAAGGGGAAATTTAAAGGAGAATAATTTCCAAAATCTCCTGCTCTTTGCAACTCCTGAAATAAAAAGCTTCCACTTTTTATAAAATTCTCCTGTCCTCTGTTCTTTATTACTTCACGTCCAACTTTCGAAATAACAACTTTTTTTCAATTTTATTTTGATTTCCCTCTACCCCTGGGGTATCCACCCCCCACCATGCTTGGGGGATTACCCGGTTTGGTCGCCATCAGAGCAAATGCCCCCCTTTTAGTTTTAACAGTCTTTCCTCATCTTCGCCCTCACCTTTGGCTCACATATTTTGGAATAACAACCTGGGGGTCTTTGGGAACTTATAGTCCCAAACTTCTCTATGAACTCTATCACTTTCCCCCAAAGGGCCGTACCCCTGGGCACCCCATAGACAATGTATAAAGTTTCCCTTCCAGCCACACTTCGGCACGCCACCAGAAATTTCACCCACTACGCTTTCGCCAAATGGGATATTAAAAGCATAGTTTGCCCTGTGAAAAAATTTTAAACTGATTTTCTCTCCATACCTCGCTTACTTAGCTTTTCTGATTTTTTCCCAAAACCCTTAGGATTTTTCTGCAATCCCCATATCATTAAATTGGGCTCCCATTTGGGAAAAAAGCTCCCCCGCCGTCCCCCCCGTGGCCCATGTTTCAGGTAGTGGTATATTTAGACAACGGGGCACACCCGTCCTTCTTCTCATTAAGGTCGAAAACTTTTCCGACTCCCCCAAACCCCTCTAATTAAACCCTTTTTTCTTTTCTGAAAAAAAATTTTGACTTTAGTATTGCCCACCTGATTGCTTTTAGCCCAAAATTGCGTTGACCCGGCCCCCATTTTTTAAAATTCTTTTCCCCTTTCCTCCAGTCCCATCCCCCGAGTGAGTACCCCTTGCCTCCAAATCTCAAAAAATTTATTTTCCCCCCCCCGGCATGAATTCTGGGAGTGACCAAAGTGGCCCCTTTGGCTACATGCATGGGCTCCCAAAAAACTTACACATATGCCCACGGAAAACGTATCTCTGAAACACGTTACTTTCGTGATCACAGTTGGTTTTTGTAAGGTGAAAAGTAACAGGCCTCTTAATCCAGGGACCGCCAACTGGGCCCCCCACCAGAAAATTTCGAGAATACCTGGTGCCAGGGAACCAGTCCAAAACTGCCCCCACATTGCTCCCACTTTGTAAAATCGGATATTGGAACGGGGCCCCCCCCTTTGGTTTTTTCTTCATTTAATTTTTCCATTGCAACCTTGCCCTTTATTTTTCCCAAATAAATTTCGAAATCGCTCCCCCACCCCCAAAAGGCCCTTGTGTTTCAATGTAGCGGCACATTCTGGAGGGGGATACACAATCTGGCAAAACTTATATTTTATCCCTAAACCCTCCCCCACAAGACAATGAGATTACCCCACTCCTTTAATTCCCCTTTACTTATTATGATTGGTAAAAAATTTAAGTGATACAGGGAGACGACTTTGACCCAAAACTCAATACCTGGGAAAGGATGGGGGGTTTTGCGCCCTCCACTCCTAAATCCTTTCCTTAAATTTCTCCTACCCTCACCTATTCCAACAGTTGACACTTGTCTTTTTTAACTTTTAACCCCCAAAAGTGACCAAAAGAACCAACCTTCGATTTTTACTAATTTGTCCAATGGGATCCTCCATAAATAGAAACATGTCATCTGCAAACAAACTTTTTGTTTTACCCCCCAATTTTTATCCCTTGTATATCCTTTTTTTCCCCTGAGATGAAATGCGGGGGTTTCCCAATGCTATTTAAAAAAAAAGTGGCGATAAGGGGCACCCCGTCTCTCCCCTTTTGTATCTAAAGGGTTCAGAGGAATCCGGGTATTGATTCTGGCCTTGGGGTCACTAAAAATCGCTCGAAAATAAATCTAAACATCCCAGAGTTTCCCCATCCTATCCAGAACTAGTTTAAGCCCCTCCCAATGCACATTATCAAAACCTTTTTCGGCATCAAGGCCAAAAAGCGGGCCCTTTTTTATTTTTGCCCCCCATCTTTTTCCGCTGCTATCTCGCACCCAGGCCCATTCTAATTTTTTAACCCCTACCCCCCTTTAAAAAAGCCCATTTGGTGACCCCTAAATTTTTGGGTAAAATTAGCGCCAATCTTTTGCCATCCTTTTTTGACAATATTTCCTCCTGGTTTATCGGGAAAAATTGGGTCTGTAGGAAGCTGGAAGGTGGCATCTTTCCCTGTTTGTGTAAAACCCCTTTATATACGCTACCTCACCTGAGGGAGCACCCTTCCGCAGTAACAATTTTTTTGAAGCCCCTTTTAAAATTAGGTGTTATCTCCTCCCCCAAAAATTTTAAAAAAATCATTATGAACCCATGGGGGTCCTGTGTTTTTTCCCTAATGGAGAATCCTAATACTTCCGAGATTCCCTCATCCGTAACCTCTCCATTAAAAAAATCCCCCGGTCTTTCCCGCACAATATGAGGAAGGTCATCCCCGAATAAAATTCCTACTTTTTCCCAAACTCGTAGGGTGCTTGTGTTGTAAAATTTTCATAGAAGTCTTTTAGATGGTATAATACCTTTGGGTCTCAATTATGTCCCCGCTCATTCTCATCCCCAGGGTATTCGTATATGCTCTTCCCCCGACTAGGTTTTGGCCAGAATTTCCCCGCCTTATTGCCATTTTATACATTTTTAGTTTAAAGTGTCGCTCTTTTTTGTCTTCTAATCTTCCTTCGAGCCATAACTCCTTCGCTTAAACCCAAACCTCCTTTTTTCTTTAGGGGGGTCTGCAAGAAACGATATATGCATTCCCAACTGCATGGCCTGCTACTGCCCCAAGTATCCTCTTTTTCTTTGAGGACATTAACCATAATACCCTCTAAGACTGCTTTCCTGCTCCCAAAACAGAAACCATTCCCCGCTTTATCTTTGTTTTCTCCATATATTTCCCCCCCCCACTTTTAAGCATTCTTTAAATGTTCACCCCGCAGAGAGGAAAGGGAAATCGCCAAAATGTCTGTACCTCTCTGAAAGCTTTTTGAATAAACACTAATTGGCGCAAAAGGCCCCAATTACATATCCCCAATGCCACTCCCTCCACCCGTCCAGATAGACCCTGAGACACCAAAATAGTCATTCGGACCAGGATTGCCTACGTGTGGAAAAGCTGAATTGCTCTCTGCCGGGGTTCTCATCCTCCAACATCAACATTTGTGTGCTATTACAAATTCTTTCAGCCCAAAACGGCCTTGCACGCCCCCTCTCGGAAGTAACGCCCCCTTTCTATCTTCCCGAATCTTATTTCCCATTAAAGTTCCCCTCCCATCAGGACATTTTTGTTTCTCTCTTTAGTAACTGTTCCAAAATTGTAGTGAAGGATCTGTCCTTTTTTTGGGGGCCCTAAATATTAAAAGACTGTTTCTGCCTGCTGGGGTATAAGAACTACATTTTAAACCTCTTCCCTCCTCATCCCGATTCTGCTAATCAGTGTACACCTTGAAGCTTGTGCACAAATCAAAACCCCAGCTTTTTCCAATAGCTCGGGACCCCACACCTCCCCCACCCAACTTCTGCATTCCTTGAAGTCCCACCCCTCTAAATGAGTTTTCCCGTAAAAACATTTCCTGGTTTTTTTCTGTAAATGCCTCAGCCCATGTTTTCCCCTTTCGGGGGTTTTAACCCCTTCACATTCCCAAATGATGATTTAAACCCTTGTGTAATCTTTAAAGTCCTCCGGGGGAAAAGGGTGTAATTGCACAACAACAATAACAGTATAACCCCTAAATTGGAAACCCCTTTTTTTTCCCTTTACCTGACTCCCTCCTTCCCACGCTGACTCACTTTTTCCACTGAAAAGACCCTCACCCTCTCCCCTTTAAACTTCCCCATAAACACTCGTTACCATAATCTTCCTTTCCTCTCCCCCCCCCCGCCCCCCACTTAATTAAGCCCCTGTAACCCCCCTTTCTAGCGAACCATTACTAATTTAACCCCCCAGACCTTTAACTCTTTGTAACAAATCTAAAATAATATCCCGCCCCCCATATTCAAATGATTATAAACAAAACCTTCGGCCCCTCTGTCAAAGTCCTTTGGCCGAAGTATTTGAACCCCTTGAATTTCAATTCCCAAAACCTACTCCGCTAATCCGGAATCCGGGTCCGGGTTGGACCTCCGCGGGGAAAAATGCCTCCCCACCCTTTAAGGGGCCCCAAGTTCCTTCTGATCCAGCACACCCCCAACTCCCTTCTCGTGAACCGGTAGGGTTTAGGTCGTCGCTAAGCTTTTTCCCCTTTTCCCAATATTGATAAATGGGTTTGGAATTTTCCCCGGGAAATAGTTTTAGAATTGCCGGGTATTGAGTGCAAATTGACTTTTTGACTCAATCCCAACAAATGTCCTTAAAAGAGCTTTTTTTTCTAGACACCTCCCCCGAGTATCCGCAAACAATACAATTTTTTTCCCTTCATGTTGCACTTGGCTGCCCCTTTTTTTTATATGCTTTCATTAATTTTTGTTTTTTCTGAAAAGTCCAGATACCGTACAAATTACGGCCTGGGCCCCGCCTGGGCCCCAGCCTCAGGTCGCGGGACCAATTCTATGCCCCTTTCAACTTTCAGTGGATGGGGAATGCCAGGAGGCAGGAAAAATCTCTGCCATAACGAGCCAGTTTCCGGTGTTTTTTTCACTTTTTGAACTCCTATCACTCTCACATTATTCCGCCCACTTTTTCTAGGTCTTCCATTTTTGATTCTAGCATAGGGCTTTTTTCCAAGCTTATGGTGTATTCCTGGACCCCCAGGGTGTCTTTTCTAAAGCAATTTTAAACTCTGTCAACTCCAGTACTTGCAGCCTGGAAGAAACTTTTGCCTGCAGGGCAAAGTGTAAGAGACGATCCGGACAGATTTAGTAACTGTGGCCCTCCAGTGCGCTGTTATGGCTGGGCAAAAACGTGGCACTTTAGTGGGCCAGCCATCACATTCAGGGAAACGCTGTTACCTCTTCCCCGAAGCACCTCATACTCCCCTAGCCTCTTTTTGGGGATTCTGCAGGCCCCGCCGCTCCTTGGGAGCTCCGGGGTTTTTGGGGCGCCATCTGGATGCCATGCGCTTGCGCTTTTGCGGCGCGATGCCCCGCTGCCCCCGTTCGCTGAACTGACCCGCTGGGAACCGGAGCGAGCTGACATGTCGGCGCTCCCCTGACGCCGATCGTGGCTGGGGACAATGCGGGGGAGCCCGGTAACAGGGGGGAGTCCGGAGCGCTTCTGCTTCTGTCCCCTCACAGTCGCGCCGGAACCGGAAAAAAACACAATTCATATTTACCACAGGGGAATTAAAGGGCAAAAAAAACCGTTTATTATACAAAACATAACAGATACGTGTTTTTTTTCTTTTGCGCACCCAGCATTGTTCATTGCCCCAGCACTACGTAAATCTAAAACAAACAATTCTATATCACCACAGGGAATTGAAAGGGCAAAAAAAAACCGTTTATTTAAAAAAAACATAACATTTTCGTGTTTTTTTACTTTCGCACCCACACTGTTTACGCGCAGCATCCGTAAACCTTTTAAAAAAGCAATTCAAAATTCACCACGGTGAATTGAAAAGGGCAAAAAATACTTTAAAAAAAAAAAAACATAACATTACGTGTTTT
>JAODAL010027737.1:0-54441 GCA_025379985.1 Phyllomedusa bahiana
TCAAGTCTCTTGGGTCACATGATAGGCATTAAAACCCCATTTTTGAACCCAAAAGTAAAGCAGGACAAAACCAGTGAAACCCCCTTTTGGGGGGTAAACTCCTTTTTAAAGAAGCGGTTTTAAAATGCATACATTTGGCAATTGAATGTTATTAAAAGAATACATGTCAAATATTTAAAAGTGTGGGGAACGATCATTGTACCACTCAAAAAATTACACTTTTTAAAAACCCACAAAGCTATTTAACAATTTAGAGTGTTATAAAAAGAAATTTGTTATTACAGTCATGCGCTGAAAATAATTTTTAAAAGGGGTGAAAAAAAGTGGGAGGCTTCTTTTCCCTTGTTATTTATTTGCAACTACTCCAAAGAAGCCCAAAACACGGGTAGAGCAGTGTCTGAAATATGGGGAATCGACATTTTGGGGTAGTTTTGTCGCATTGCTTGCCAAATTATCAAGATAGGGTTAATATTAGATGTTCTTGTAATTATTTTGTTTGGTGCCCTAGTAATTCTTTTTTGTTTAGACAGAATGTATATGGGGAAAATTACTTTTTTGGTGTTTTAAAAAGGCTGTCCCCCGCAGGGGGAAAAAATACGTATCCCGTACCACCCGCGGGGGGGGGGGGCGGCTTTTCCCCACAATGGGGAAAAAAAGCCTCCCCTTTCCCATTCACATGCAAATTTATCCGAAAACCGGACGGAAGAATGTGCATGTTCAATCTTTTCGGGGCGGAAAACCCGGGACTTTGTGCCGGGTTTTCCATAGAAGCTGCTTTGCTGTTTTCAGTGGTTTTTTAGACGCTTTTTCAAAACCCCAAACCATCTGAAAAAACGGTCAAAACCCTGCCATGGGGCAGCCCTAATTTTTTTTGGGGGACAGGGTTTATTGATGTTAAAAAAGACTTGTGCCATACCTGACAGTAATTTTAGCAAATTCTTGTGTTCCTGTAAATAAAATTTTAAGCATTTTCTTTTTAAAGGGGTTTTACCTCATCAAGGTTACCAAAAACTTTGGGGATTCATTACTTAAGTTTAAATGACCCTTTTTGTCAGATTAAAAAATTAACCCCCAAGGCGTCGGCCCCACACAAGGTAAAAACCCCGTCCAATTCTGGTTTTTTAAGAGTCCGATCGGTATTTTATCGTCTTTTCAAAGGTTTTGGGGGACAGTTTTGTCCGTAGTTTGCGGATTCGCCCGTCCTCCTTAACCACTAACTAGCACAGCTTCCGCCTGGAAACTGGGCAGAAGATTGGCATTTCCGATTTTTCGGAAACCCCCACGTGTGAAAATCTCTAGCTGCAAATCCATTTAGTGTAGATATGGGCGATTTTTTATTAAGGGGTTTTTAGGATGGTTGTCTGTTCAAATCTGCAAACCGTCTGAAGATCCGATGAAAAACCCATGCCGTGTGTTGTACTCACCTTTTGTTCTTGCCCCTATGTCCCCCTCCTCAACTCTTTATTTCATTAGCATTTCTGATTAGTGGCGCGGGCTTCGGTTTGGTCACTATTTCTCAACTGACCTATGCTACATTTCACACCACCTCTTAACTTATTAGCCGCGCACCTATGACTTTAAGTAGCTGTGTGGAGGCACTTAGTAGTATGAAGTAGGCATGCTCGATTAGATAAGAGAATATATAGGATATAAGTTACATCAACCAGGCTTTGTTGGTAGGAGGGGCTGGGGAAAGTTTGCCATTTTGGCAATATCCATTCAATGGGATTTAATTTCTTTTGTGGTATAATTCCATTAACTCCATGTTGTGTTGTTCTTTTGTTATTCCTTCTAGAAATTTATTATTGAAGCTGACAGCTGGGTGTTACCAAATAGGGGTAAAACAATAACTTTGATTGGACAATGTCAGACCGTGCAAGGACACACCCCACTAAAAATTGGAACAGTGACACCTATATGACAGATTCATATTCACAGGGAACACAACTATTTACTACATCAGACATGTCAGAAACAGCCATAGATCCTCTCTAATTTTTTTTTTTTTTTTTTTTTTTTTTCAAAAAAAATACCTAAAGTATTCTAGTAGTGATACCTTTATTGGCTGTCCAGAGGAATTATATTTGCTAGCTTTTAGAGTATATAGGCTACTTCAATGGGCAAGTTTACAACTGAAAGTTACAATTTATTTACTTGCAAACCTGTCTCATAAATTGACCTCTATGCTCCGAAAGCTCGTAAATATAATAATTTTGCTCAGCCAATAAAGGTACCGTATTTTTCGGGGCTATAAGAGGGACTTTTTCCCCAAAAAATTTGGGGGGGAAAACAGGGTGCTCTTAAAGTCCGAACACCCTTTTGATGCGGCCCGCCGGGTTTAACTGAGGTCCGCACGAGCGAGAGGGGGCAGGAGGTTGGAAAGGGACGAGGCTGTGGGCCAGTCTCAATGGGTGCGTCTCAAAGGACCTTTATCGAATTTTAGGCAAAACCAGATAGTCATACAATTTGAATGGGTACCCTTTAACTCCGCTTGTTTAATAATAAAATGATTGCCTTATATCCTGGTTTACACAGAAAAAATTAACAATAGCAACAGAAAACATGAAGGTATGATTTCCTGCCTTATCTAGTACTATAGAGAAATAAATTAACTCAAAAACCTTTTAGTGCTTAAGAAAGGACTCTGATGCTTTATCCCAGGTAACCATCAAAGCTGATATGTGAGCGCGGGAAAACCGGGGAAAAGGGTCAGTTTCCTGTGTGTTCATTTCAGTATTTTTATGTCGAAAAAACAACAATAAAACACCGAATTAATTTTTTGTGCATAGTAGAAATTGATTTTAAGAATATGTAATTTATGAAAATATTTAAAATTAAGATGCCTTTAAAGTTGCAACTTTCTATCCTAATTCCCCAATTTTAGTAAAAAAAAACTAATTATAGGCAACATAAATAATCATCTTATCCAATAAATCCCCTAAAAGATTAAAAGTCTTTTTTGTACTGAATCATCTAAAATTAAGTTATTTTAAAATATGCCCAAATTATTTTTTCAATCTAATGAATAAAATTGAATGCATGAAAAAAGATTTTTTTTTGGGCTCGTAGTAGGCAAAACCCCTTTCCCATAACATCTGGGCCTGAAGAACAAAAAATAAAGTGTTACCCTAAATGAAATAAAAAAAACCCAGGTTTCTCTGCATGCAAAATTTTTCTCCTTTTTTATCCGTGTAATTTTCCCCGCATTATACCTTTTTATCACAAATCAAATATTTAAAGGACATGAAAAGTTTTTTAGAAAATGTGTTTAGCAAGCTGAGGGGAAAAAAAATTGTTTTTTCATTCACATAAACTCAAGGACTTTAGGTTTTTTTATAAATAATTGAAATCATTTCCCCCCTTTTAAAAAAAGAGAAGGGGAAAGGGAAAGGGAAGCAAATAAATTTAAAAACCCTAAAAAAGGAAGTGATAGATAGGGCACATTGACTACAAATTGTCATGTTCTACAAATATTTCCACAGTTGTACAAGATCTTTAAAATACATTTTAAATTGAATGTTCTAACCACATTTAAATTGCAATATCTGCCAATATTTTTTAAAAATTCAGGGCCCTTTGGGCAAGACTATTATTTAAAATACAATAAGAAAAAAAAGCCTCCCTAATAAAGTTGTTACCTTAAGTGATGTCCAATAAGAATTTTATCATAAAGATTATTTATGTTATTATAATAAATAATGCAGTAAAGATGAAGAAAATAGAAAAAAACCACGTAAGCAAAAAAATCTCTCTACGATAAAAGGGAACGTTCAAGTGAATGTGTCATCAGAAAATGATATATTGATTAAAGGTTTGTTTCCCATGTCACTAGAAAAAAAAAAAAGAAAACAAATTTAACCCAAAATTAGGCTCAAAAAACTGGCTGAAAAAATAATTATTTTTCAGGACTGTCCTCATTATTATCACAGGCAGGATTGCAATACAAAGTGATACCAATGTATAAATGACACAAGATTCCCCATTTACAATAGGTGATGTTCTTAGCGCTCCCACTTCCCTTTCCTGCACAATTACTTCTTCACAGGTCACAGGACATGACCACAACACTTTTCCATAGAAATCAAAGAGTATTCCCTTGTTGTCAGGTTCTTATGTCTATGTGGATGTCCATGTTACAGCAAGATTCCCACTCTCATATTGACGCAGTGAGAATAGAATCTGAAAATCTACAATTAGAAAATAAAAACAGATAGGAAGAAAAAGAATATGTATCAGAATCTGGTCTTAATTATTAAAAAAAAAGGTGATGCATTCCCTTTAAAACAACTAATCTTAAAGGGGTTGTCTCGCCACGCTGTTTCAGAGCCAAAAGCAGCTTTCATTCACGCATCCTGTCTCTTCCGGGTCAGGCTGTGCCTGGTTCTTGGTATTTATTATCATATCGCTCAAAATTCAGAGGTCGTAATTTCTCGACAAAAGCAAAAGATGTTTATTTAAAGTCCAGAGAAGTTTCAGAGCTAAATTAAGCAAAAGTAGTTAGTCTCCTTTGTTTGTTAGATAAGATAGCACTCAGCTCTCAAGTTGCCGGCAGTTCTGTGTGCCAAGGGCCGTTCCTAGGCTAAACTCAGGGCAATGTGAAGAAATTTCGCACCTCCCTTCCCCGTAACATATGGCGCCACAGTGCGCCACATTGCATCACCATAAGTCAAAGCCAAAATATACAAAAAGCTTTACCACAATCTGCTACATATAAAACACTAAATAAATCAACAGTTCCAAATAACACTGCTACAAAACCCAAACCCGAATCCCAAACCATAAACCACAATCACCACAAACCCCCCCAGTGACCCAATAATACCACCACACCTGACCCAATCACACATACAGTGACTGAATAAAAAAACGACCATTACGAATCAAACCATTATATTTCAAACCAAAAATTTTCCGGCGTACTTTACCCTACAGGGGGATACCACTGTAAAAAGGGTCGCGACAATAACGATTACAGTAAATTACACCGGGACTTTTCAGGAAGTCTCTGAAGGTTTTTCCTTTCCTTTTTTTTTCTTTTTTATCTATCCCAAGACATGAGACTACTTGACTTACACTTAAAATTTCAAAAAAAAATATTTAAGATCCTCAATTTCAGCACTTTTTCTACCCAAATTCCATCTCTAAAAACTCCCCCTCATAGCACCTCTATGGAAACCATGTAAATGCCCCCCGACCACGTTTAGCCCCCGTAGCCTTGAACCCCCGAGCCAAAGATGCCCCTGTACCCCCAATGATGCCCCTTTTTCCAAGTGAGCCCCCTGTCCAAGGGTGCCCCCTAGCCAAAAATCCCCCAGTGGCCCAAGAAAATGCCCCCTTTGTAGCCAGTGATGCCCCCTGACGCCAGTGATGCCCCTCTGAAGCCAGTAGATGTCCCCCTGTAGCCAGTGATGCCCCCGTACCCAGTGATGC
Organism: Phyllomedusa bahiana; assembly: GCA_025379985.1. Lineage (NCBI taxonomy): Eukaryota > Metazoa > Chordata > Amphibia > Anura > Hylidae > Phyllomedusa > Phyllomedusa bahiana. Next base: position 5,431 of record JAODAL010027737.1, read on the forward strand.
CCCCCTGTAGCCAGTGATGCCCCCCTTGTAGAACGTGATGCCCCCCTTTAGCCATGATCCCCCACTGTAGCCAATGATGCCCCCTTGTAGCCAATGATGCCCCCTTAGCCAGTGATGCCCACCTTGTACCCAGTGATGCCTCCTGTAGCCAGTGATGCCCCTCTGTAGCCAGTGGTGGCCCCCTGTAGCAAGTGGTGCCCCCCTTGTAGCCAGTGGTGCCCCCCTTGTAGCAAGTGGTGCCCCCCTTGTAGAAAGTGGTGCCCCCCCCCTGTACCAGTGTTTACCCCCCCCTTGTAGCAGTGATCCCCAAAGCCCCCTTCTAGCCAGTGATGGCCCCCTTGTAGCCTGTGATCCCCCCCTTGTAGCCTTGAGGGCCCCCCCTTTGTAGACTGTGATCCCCCCTTGTAGCCAGTGATGCCCCCCATGTAGCCATAGATGCCCCCCCTTGTATCAGTAAAATGCCCCACTTGTATGCCAGTAGATGCCCCCCCTGTATGCCAGAGATGCCCCTTAGAGATCACAATAATATATATGTATACTGGCCATACAGATAAAGAACGTAACATGATCTTTATTATATTAGTATTAAAAATTTACACAAAACTTTACTTTTTGGATAGCCAATTGATATTGGATATTGTATATCATCTTGATATAGACTAGCGACACATTAGAGTTTAATAGCTGAGGTTCCAGTCGGGGTCTCCCCTTGTCGGGGCGGTAACCTCTGAATTTTCGGATAGTTAGTCCTAGCTTTGTTAGGGGCTTTAAGGGATTTGATAGGGTTTTTTTTTATTTTCCTATTTTATACTATAGTATTAAAAGTTATTTTGAATTATTCTAGTCCAAAGTATTCACACTTTTTTGTAATTATTCATTTTCAGTACCTTTGTATCACCTGGCCATTTGTCGGTGGGTTTGCCCTCACCGATTACCAGTGTGTAGGATGTTTCTTGTTTTTTTTCTATGCTCCCTTTCCCATTAAGCAATGCTAACCTCTGGGGAAGCCATGACTCTTGTCGATGCATTTGCAAAAGGCAGGTAATAAATGTGTCTGAGACACAATGCAGCATGCTGCGGTAAAAATGCAATGCTTTTGGCACATTTTACAATAGTTTTCTTGTACAACCACAATAGTAAATGTAGAACATTGACTTTTTAATAAAAAATTTACTTATTCCACATAAAATTCTGCAGTGGAAAATGTGCACCAAAATCCACACTACTTGCTGTGGATTTGCCACTGAAGATTTACTTACAGATATATTTGTAAACTGAGACTTTTTTTTTATGTGGCAGGTACTGGCTGTTAATTACATCTGACACCTGCTGGTATCAGCCAGGATCAGCGGTAGCTCCAGTTGTTGCTGTTTAACTCTTTAGGCTATGTTCACACGGCTTAACTGCAGGACGTAATTATGCCCCGCAATTACGCCGTGTGGTCGGGGGCAGGGCGGGAGCGGGGGTCGGCACTTCGCCGGCCCATTGACTTGCATTGCCAGCGGCGCGTATACACCGCTGGTAATTCACATGTCACTTATCTCCCCCCGCGGCGGATTCGCCGAGCAGGGAAAAGACGTAATCCATAGTTTCTCTATGAGAACTGTGGTTTACCGTAAATGAATGGGCTGTTTTCAGCCCGTAATTTGCGCACTTCGGCGCGTAATTACGGACCGAAGTACGGCCCATTTTAACCCGTGTGAACATGGCCTTAGACGTCGCAACAACAACCAATCGCCCCGCGCAGGGTTTCTTTTGGTTGCCTTGGCAGAAGATGCTTAATAAAGGCATCTGTAGCTGTCCTGTTACTACTCCAGAGATAGGGTCTAATGGAGGAGGCATGTTATACACTCTTTTTATTAATATATTAATTTTAATAATATTTAATATCTATATAATTCAGATTGGTATCGCTGAATTCATAAAGGTCCGAACTATTAAAACACAACATCATTTATTCTGTCTTGAAAAATCGGAAAAAAAAATTTCCCAATGGCAAAATTAGTTTTTTTGGTTATTTCCTTTCCAAAAAAATTGGGAAATAAAAAGTGTTAAAAAGTCGCATGCTTTCCAAAAGGAAACCCAAATCAATATTACATTTCATCTCAAAAACTGACCCCTTTTCTCAGTCTATTGGGGAAAAACAAAAAATTATTGGCACAAAAAGGGCATATTGCTCAATTTTTAAAAAAATAGAGAAGGGGTTTTTTTTTTTTTAAAGTACTAAAACATAACAAAACTCTAATTTAAAATGTCACCAAAATTTATTGACCTGCAAATCCGTAGATGCTTTTGTACGAAGGTTGAAATCCATTAAAAAAGAAAACCCTCGTAAAAAACAAAAATTTTTTTTTTCTAAGTCCACCCCCCCTTTAAACTTTCTGGGTTTTCCCCGCCCAATTTTTAAAGGGAGGCCAATGCACCATTAAAAAAAACATTTTTCCTGCAAAAACAACCCCCAAACACAATCCAGGGCAAAAAAAAAAAAGTCAGGTTTTAAAGGGGGGGGGGGGGGGGACAAATGCAGTGAAAAAATCGGCTGCAGTGGGAAAGGGGTTAATTTTTTAATGTGGAAAATATGCATTACTATTTTTTTCATGTGAAAAAAATAAAATAAAAAAAAAACAAATAGTTGTTGTTGGGAATTTGTTAATTTATTTATGGTCTCTTTTCTATATTGATATTCTGTTTTGCTATGAGCTCATGCTAGGATCTGTTAACAGTATTATGTAGCTCCTGGATATATTTTGATGTTGCAGTCATAGTAGTCTGTGCCTGATGAGTGACATTTGCTGATATCTGAGCTGGGTTATGTTCAGGTTATGTTTTAGTTTATGTCGGCTTGCGTATAAAAACATCTCAGCTTAATGATTTATGTTGTCTTAATATCGTACATGTTCTGTACAAGCATCACTCATGCAATAGTGCTAACCCACCAGAGGGGTCAGTACAAGGAAGCGTCTGACAACTTCACACTCGTAACTCCAGCTTTCAGTTGGTGTTTGTGTTTTTATAGTGTTATTGTAATGGAAGCTTTGGCTGTTTTCTTTCATGCAAGTATAGAAAATTGTCTTAGTGTGCGTGTATTACTGGTGGAGGTTTAAGTTTAGCCTCACAGTGCTATTACAAAACTGTCTTGCATCACTGGTGATGTGATGTACAAGGACAGATGCTTCTGACAGCAGTACAACTAACAGATCCACACTAACCGACTGCATGAAGACTTTCCGTCTGACCTCAAACTAACTTTAAGCTTCTTCAGTAAAATTAGGATCTGCCATTACTAGTTCACAGCAAACTTTCAATACCTTTCACCAATAATGTTGGCTTGTCTGGTACATCTGATATAATGTCATCCTGCCTAATAAATATAGAACACATTGTCCATTTAGTAAAAAGTTTATTGATCTGTATGTGTTGATTTATAGTCAGATATTTTTCGTTTTATCGATTTAATAAATATTCTGAATTTTTTTTTAATTAAAAGTTAATTATCTGGATAATCTCAAAGGCAGGGGTGTAACTAAAGGCCCATGGGCCCTGGTGTAAAACTTCAGTTTGGGCCCTCCTCCTCCCGGACCACTACTTTTTAACAACAGATTCCCGAATTGGTGTGATGGATGCCTGCAGTGTAGCCTTCAACTGAAAATTATGTATTCTTAAAAGGTTTGTCCAACAAAAGATAATTGATTTCCAATTGGGCCAGGCTGTATAAATAAAAGAAAAAAAAAGTAATAGCTATATTCCTGCTCCCCGCTGCTGCCGCTCCGAAGCTTCCCAGCAATCTGTTACTCTTCTCAACTGGGTTCTCTTCCCAACAAACAGACTCACACTCCATTCACTTACAAGAGAATACGAACCTCTTCTGTGTGTCAAAACCCAGATACTAAGAGGAGCGGATCCTAGGAAGCTTCGGAGTGGCAGAGGTAAGGGACACCTTTGCCCCATTTGCCCAATTTCAAAATCATTTTCATCCAAACCTTATCCTTTGGTTTTTGTTAACTTTCTCTTTTTTTCTCCATCCACTCTAGACCGCCTTGACCATTTTTCCCGGCCATGACTCAACAATGCAAAATTTACCACACAAACATCTGAGACTCTTCCCTTTTCTAGCAACTCCATACCAGTTCCCTACCTCTGTACAAACTTTTCATGTATAGCGCCCTAAAAGGTAATAATGATCTATCAGTAAAAGTACACCCAAACAGCTATGGGGCTCCTGTTGGTGCACCCAGTTTAGTCTTCTTTTATGTCCCCATATTATAGATCAGTAAGTCCCCAATATAGTAGGTAAGTACAACCCCAAATTAAGTAGACAGATAGACAGGTAGATCCCCTCCTAAAGTAATTTGTTAGGAATCCAATGTTAACCAGTGGATATATCAGCCTCCCACTAGGTAGGTACATAGGGCCCCTAAAAGGTAAGTAGGTATATGGGCTCCATCAGTATGTAGGTGGGCATATAGGCCCTCCAGTAGGTAGGTATATAGGTAACCTGAGTAGGTAGCTAGGTAGTTATATAGCCCTCTCCCCTTGTCCTATTGGTTTCATTATTACTGAGATTTTGCTTTGGCACACAAAGCTTTCCAAAGTGATCTCAGTAGGCAAGACATTATACATGAAGACTCATACTGCCTGACAAAAAATACACTCAGGGCCTAAATAAATCAAAACTATGTACAGAGCAGTTGCCTTTTGCTTCTCCCAGATTTCAGGTCATATAAAATGAACTAATACATGTGACTGTCACTTATCAACAGAACTTTAATCTCCATTGGCAGCTTTATATTCTGGATCCTTTCCTCCTCTTCACTTCACTTATCGAGTAATTTAATCACTTGTCTCATAACCATGTTTGATCTTCTTCTCCACTGACTTTATTGTATTATATCCTCACAGTGTTGTTTTACTTGTTATTCCTTTTTACATAAGTAATTATTTTCTCATTGTAGTTGGAGAACGTAATGGTAGACACATGGCCAACCCAATATTTTCCTTTAGTAACTTGTGGCAACTTTCTCTTTAGGTATTGGTGTAGCCACAGGGTAAATGTAGTAGTACACAGCATTCAATGAAATCAATGGGTAACTAGGCAATCGTGTTAAATTCATGTTAAGAAATGATATTGTAAAATGTATTCCTATACATAACAAGTATAGACAATTGTTACAAGGGAAATAATGACAAAAAAAAAATAAACATTGGAGGACTATAGCTTGATGAGAATAATCTGGGTGTACTTGTAGATCACAGACTACATAATAACATGCAGAGTCAATCAGCTGCCTCTAAGGCCAGCAATATATTGTTATGTATTAAAAGAGTCATAGACTCACGAGGCAAGGATTTAATATTACTGCTCTACAAAGCATTGGTACAAACCTATTTGGAATATGCTATTCAGTTATGGACTCCAGTCTAGTCTGGCACTGGAGAAGGTACAAAGACGCATGGACTTGTATTAAAAGAGGCCTGGACTCGCGGGATAAGGATGTAATTCTACCGCTGTACAAAGCATTGGTGCATCCTTCACTTACAATTTGCTGTTCAGTTTGGGCCCCCGTTTATAGAAGAGATGGTAATGAGCTAGAGAGAGAGTACAAGGACGAGCAACCAAACTTTTAAGGGGTATCGAGCATCTTAGTTTAAGGAAGAGGGTTAGAAGATTGGAAACTCATTTAGTCTTGAGAAAATTGGCTTCGGGGGACCATGATTAATCTTATTTAAATATATAAATGGTCCCTACAAAAAAGTATTGGGGAAAAATTATTTCAATTAAAGCCCACTAAAAGACAAGGGGACATTCCCTTCGGTAGAGAAAAAGGATTCAATCATCCATGAGGAGAAGCGAGTTCTTCACTGTAAGAAACTGTTGAATCTGTGGATTAGTCTGCCTTGAGGAGCTGGTTCACAGCAGGGAGGAACTTAAATTAGGAGGACTTTCAAGAAAGGCTTAGATACCTACCTGGAACTAAAGAATATTAATGCGTATGTAGTGTAACGCCTCACTTACGTCCGGCGCCCTCCTGGGCCGTCATGGGGGTATTTCGCTCCTGGATCGCCGTCTTTGGTAAATGGAATATTGGCACTCAGACACGGGGCTTCTTTCACTGGCCTCAGCCTGTTTATTTTTGGCACAGGTTACAGCCTTCAGTAATAAAACAAAATAAACATCTCCCCGTCTGGCCACTTACTAAGCTTGGGAGACCTCTCTCAGTGTGGTCTGAGTCTATTATACCCCGGACCACTACACACACCTTTGACCAGCCACCACTTGGTAAACAGGCTTCCCACAAGCCTCTGGGGGGCAGGCCTCTCTTCAGCCCCACTGCTGCTCCACTGCCAGGTAGCAGCCCACACCCCCCGAACACCTGTAGTCACAGGCTTTTTATAGACCTCCAGGGATGTGTCCAAAACGTGTCCTGGAGCCGGGGAAAACAGGGGAAAAATGTGGGAACTGAGGAGTAGACACCCACCCGACACATTTGTCTACTCCCAATAAAGAGCCGACCCCAAGAACGGCTGAAAAGCCAAGCTAACGATCCACCATTGCCAACCAATTAGTGTGGCTGACAATACATATGACCGGCTCCTATTCCACCAAGGCCACTATCCTGGTGGGCATGTTCATATACCACTCTAGTATATCGCCACCTAGTGGCAAAACAGGCACTTAAATGTAGCGGTCCGCCACATACCCTCCCCTCTGATAAAGCCCGTAGGCTTTCTCACCTTGCCGGTCCCTCCGGGGTCAAAGCTCCTATTTTGGGGGGAAAAGTCTTCCTACAACCTCAGGGGCAGAGACAAAATGGTCCCCTTTACAACTCAGTTGTGGGCTCATAACATGCACTCCTCCCCAACGGGGGCAACTGACAGGTCATAGCACTTAAAAATTTGTGGCTTTAAACACATGCACAACTCTGCAACAATGTCACCCCCTTCAGCCGTATCCGACTTTTCACAGGGCTATTCCTGACAACCTCACTATCAGCGCTATCAGCCTAGTGCCTTTTCCCACACATAGACTAGCTTGGTATTGTGCCCACTGGGAGTTTCTTCCCTATTTTAGGGTCTCACATAAGCAGGAGACCCTTGGTTGGATCCAGCAACCCCACTAACTTCAGAGGCAGTAATGACATCAACCCTCTCGGGTCACTATCCACCATCCTCCTAGGGGCGCACCTAAGCCCCAACCTGCTACCTCTTTGATGCAGGATTGCCATGAGACCACAACTTCTCTTCATCCAAGGTCTCTGGCCCTCACTGTTTATCTCCTGACCCTAAAGCTTCCATCTCTTGGCTCTAAAACTGTCCCCTGATTTATCACAGTGACCACTTCTGCTGCACTAGGACTCACTGTAGCCCCCATAACAAGCATGCTAGTAATTGCAGGGCCCCCAAACTGCCAACCTCATCACTGATGTTAGGTCTTTCCTATTCAGAATGGGCAGAAACAGCCGCCTCCCTAAACTGCTGTTCAGACCTTACTGCACGGACCCCTTCATAGTGTTGGTGCACACCCCCTGTGCACACTTCTCATTGGCTCTTTCTAGCATTGGATCCTCTGCAGCAACGTGTGGAGTGTTTCTTTCAATCTCCTGTAACAATTGCTAAGGGGAAAAACTCTCGTATCCCTGTAGTTATATCCTGGGCACTGCTGAGAACCTCTGCTTTATAGGAAACCCTTGCTATTTACCTCAGTTTCCTTAGGGGGTTTTTCCTTACCATTCTGAGGGGTCAAACAACTGACCAGCCCTCACTAGCGCTTGGCCTACATCCCCCCTCGGGGTTTTTATAGGGCTCACATTTTCCCTCACTACCATCATTTGCAGTCTTTCGGGACCACTGCAGTTAAAGCTACTGGGAAGTACAGCAACCATTGGAGCAAGTTACCCAGCTGCATTTACAGGTATCGCAAAATCTTTCTCTTCCATCCCTGCGGGTCACAATATGGATTTTCATCACAGATAAACTTCTCTGTAATACACTGATCGGGGTGCACACATAATCTCCTGGGCACACATTTTTTTTTTTAAACATATTTTCATGACTCCCATTTGAATGATCATCATCATCAGTCCTCTGTAGCACAGACACACTACAGACCCACTCCACACTGCAAACTGAGACTCTTCACAGAGTGTTTTTTTCCCCATGGTCCATAACCAGCACATTCAAAACCCATAGTCTCCTCATGATGGTAGTAGAGCCTCATACACAGTAGCAGAGAAAATCACTTCATGGGAGCCCCGTTTCTCTTTTAGGCAACACACTTTCGAGTTCCCATTAAAGCAGGCAAACATCTCCCTGGGACCAACAAGAGCAGGGACATAACTGCTGGCTATCCCTCACAGGACACACATCACCTGTGCTATTTGGGGCCCTGCTCTCCCTATGACCTCTAGGGGCACACTAGCGCTAATCCCTCTACTGAAGCCTGTTCACACAGGCATTTTCTTCACACACAGCAATAGCTGGAGCTTGCCTTGTGATATGGCTATCCTCCCCCTGCTCAGACTGTGTGACCTCATTTAAAAGTGAGCAATACATTGTTCTTATTTTTCTTTCATCATCATCATCATCATTTTCTGCTAGCAATTATTCATACCACAGTTGATAACCCAAGTCACCAATCCCTCAGGAAATGCAGCCTGGGAGACACTGAGTCCACAAACTCACAGTCCTGCTGCTCTCAGCCCTTTTTACCTGCTCAGGCAGCATGTCTGGGCCTCTGCATGATCCATCCGGTTTTCATAGCACCCATGCCTGGCAATCTCAACACAGGTGTCACCCACAATACACCCCCTGGACAGTCCCTTTCCGGGTCATGATGGGTCTCCACACCAGGTTATGATGTCTGGGTGCAGTCGGGACCTTCCTTTCTGACTGTCTGCATCAGCCTGGGGTGTGGCTCCATCCACCAGGAACTCCAGCGCTTGCAGCTGCGACCTCTCCGGCCTCCTCCTGAGGGGGGGAGTCAGGAGCACACCTCTCCACTCTGTGGCACCTCCAGCAAAGGCTCCCTCTGCTGGGGTGGGGGTAACAGGCTCCTTCTGTGAATGCGGGGTTTCCCACGGCAACGGCAGGACAGGTCCTTTTGCAACTTTGTCTCTCCTGAAGTGGACCCCTTCTTCGATTGGTGATACGGCCTCCTGGCCACAGGACATTCGCTCCGAAGTCATCGGGTTGGTTTGCCCATTGCAAAAGCCCACCTCCACACCTCTGGACGACGCCATTCTCCGGGGACTTGGAAACCCATGGCCTCTTGGCAAACCGGGACAGCCTCTCCAGCACTTTCCACTTGTAGGCATCCGTTTTGCACCAGTCAGGTTGGGGTGATTTTGGCAGCCGTCTTCTTTTCCATTTTTTGGCTCAGCCTCTCCAGACACCACAGCAGCTTGGAAACCCATTGGCAATCGCTTTTATTGCCTCATGCTCTGCTTCAAACTGCGCCCGGAGCTGTTTATTTTACTCTTGCTGCTTGGGGGTTTGGGCCCCCATTAACTGGGGCGAGCAGCTCCTCCATTGCCCCAAAAAAATTTCCAGACACCAGCAACACAGACTTTTTAGACAGTACCGTCACTTTAAACCCCACAAGGCCAGCACCAACACACCGTCTCTGTACTGGGGTGCGTCCCCTGTCTCTCCAGAGATACTGAGGCAGTCTTCCCACACAGGCAACAGTCTGTATACAGGTGTGTCTCTTCCAAACACGCTAGCTTATACAGGTACATTTTAGCAGTTTCCCATTTTAAATTGTGCCGACCTATTAAAATTTCAGGATCTTCTGCACGACTTTGTGCACACATCAGTTAGTGCCCAACTTTTGCACTGCGCCATTTTTGCGGTTTGTGCCAATAATGCCCATCGCAAACCCCCACCAATTGTAAGCCTCACTTACGTCCGGCGCCCTCCTGGGACCGTCATGGGGGTTTTTTCGCTCCTGGATCGCCGTCTTTGGTAAATGGAATATTGGCACTCAGAAACAGGGGCTTCTTTCAACTGGCCTCAGCCTGTTTATTTTTGGCACAGGTTTACAGCCTTCAGTAATAAAACAAATAAACATCTCCGCCGTCTGGCCACTTACTAAGCTTTGGTGAGACCCTCTTCAGCTGTGGTTGAGTCTATTACTCCGGACACACTAACACACACCTTTGACCAGCACCACTGGTATACAGGCTTCCCCCAAGCCTCTGGGGGGAGAAGCCCTTCTTCAGCTCCAAATGCTGTCCACTGCAAGGTAGCAGACCACACCCCCCGAACACCTGTTTGTCACGGCTTTTATAGGCCTCCTGGGGTGTGTCCAAAACGTGTCCTGGAGCACGGGGAACATGGGGAAAATGAGGAGTAGACACCCCGACACATTGTCTACCTCCAATATGAGCCGAACCCCAAAAACGGCTGAAAAGCCAAACTAACGATCCCCCTTTGCCAACCACTTAGTGTGGCTGACCAAATTTCTATGAATGGCTCCTATTCACCAAGGCCCACATATCCTTGGTGGCATTTTCGCATATACCACTCTGGTATATCGCCCCCTGTGGGGAAACAGGCACTTACATGTAGCCGGTTCCGCCACAGTAGCTATGTTTAAAAATTCCCGGGGTCCTGGCTGGTCACAGCTCTGGGGTCAGAGATTTAGGTCCCCCCCTGGAGCGTTGGTGCTTGTCTTGTGGGTTACAGGTCATTCACCAGCGGGGAGGCTGGGCTTGAACTACTTGTTCCTCCTTCCCCATATTTTCCCACCTTGGTTGAACTTGAGGACAAATGTCCTTTTTTCAAACCCTCTATGTAACTATGTAACTATGTAACTAAATTGCTAAGCGGCACGGAGCATCTTAGTTACAAGAATGACCCCTACAAAATATGGTGAAAAGCTGTTTCATGTAAAACACCCTCAAAAGACAAGGGGTTATTGCTCCAATTGTATAATAGCTGTCCCGGGAGCTGGTCACAGCAAGAACTGATGAGGGCTTCAAGAAAGACTTAAATAACTACTAAATAATATTAATGCTTAAGGAGCTGTATAACATTCTTGTAAATACTGAATCTGCTGAAAATCTGTCTACACAGCACAGATTTTTTCCAGTCAGTTTTCAAACCTGTCAGATTGCTGTCAGATTCCCATACATTCGATGTGCGGGGCCAACGGCAAATCCAAAAACCGACCGCTGTTTTTAGCGCAAACCCATGGGAAAAAACGTGGTCCAGCATTGTTAAAATGCTGTCGGATTTTGGACAGCATTTCAACATTGCTGTGTAGACATAGCTTTACAGGCTGTATCAGTAGCTGGTGAGGTGATGTTACTCCTTGCTCTGTTCCTTATCTTGAAAGATGAGATTTTGTTTATATTACTATTATTAATATTACTATAACCCATTAGCTCTTGTGCACTACTGTTTACAAACCTCCTGCACTCATGTCCTTATATGCCAATTACTGCTATAGAACCACCCACTGCCCAAACAGGAAGTGGGTCTAAAGCTGACTCTGTAAAACAGCATTGTGGGACAATATTCACTGGGTGCTTATTATTTCAAAATCATCATCAAATGTTTTTATCCTCTTGAACACAGTTGACTCTTTTGCTCTATCTTTTACCCAATTTCACATTCTAGCTATGGCTGCTCAGTTCAGGAGAACCGTCACCATCCTCCCTTCATGTCTTCTCATCTGACACTTCAACCATTGTCACTTGGAAAAGCTGTAAAGAGGTTGGGTCACGAAAATAACTTTTGTCTATTCTCCCTATTAGGCCGTGTTCACACGGCTTATTCAAGCCGTAATTGCGGGTCGGATTTCGCCCGCAGTTACGGCTTGAATAAGGGGCGGGACGGGGACGGGGCGGGGGGCGCGGGGGAGCTGCCCACCGGCCCCATAGACAATGCATTATCTACGGCGCGTACACGCTGTAAATAATGTGCATGTCAATTATCTCCCCAAGCGGAGGATTTGCCGAGCGGGGAGGAGCGACGGAATCCACAGTTCTCTATGAGAACTGTGAATTACCGTAATGACATGGACGGATTGGAGCCGTACTGCAGCGCAAATCCGGCGCGCAGTACAACTCCAATCAGCGCCCAAATAAGCCGTGTGAACATGGCCTTAGGGCATATGGACATCATCACCTCTGCTTTAGACTCCCTTTATAAGCCATAGTGGAGAGCCGCTTAGTTGGACTTGCTTCCATTTTACAGACTCAAGATGTCCTCATATTACATTAACATGTATTACTACAGATCTCCTTCAGCTGAACACAGCTTGTAAAGGGATCCTTTACAAGAGCATATTATTCTTCAAAGATATTCTGGCCCCATGCAGGCAAATAGTCAAATATATGATCTTTAAGCAGCATCTCAAGCCCTTGCCATATTTAAAAGGGATCATATTTGTGACTATAGGATACTTATTGACCCACTAATGAGGCTGTTGTATATTGTGGCTGAGACGCGTCCGAGATTTACCATTAGGGTTAGTGCCAATAGGGCTAATACCGCAGAGTTGCCCTTTTCAGGGAGTGCACTCAGCTAAGAGACCATACTTAGGACGAGACTTTGTGTAAGTTCAGAAACAATACTGTAGATACCACTCTTTGTATATTTTACAATGAGCAATTACATTTTATTACCAAAATCTCCTATATCCGTCGGTAAGCCATTGTGGGATCATATTGATTACTGTTCATTTATTTAAGCCTTGCTAGTGTGAATGTCTTGCATGGTTTTATACAAAAAAATTTGTTATATTTTAGGGGCGTTGTGCAGGCTGTATAGTCCTTTGTGATTTTTTTTTTTTGGTGTGCATACCCCATCCATGGTTCTTTTCTGTGATTTAATACTTTATGTGAAGAAGTAGGAACAGAATACTAAAGAGTTTAGGTTCATGTACTCACATTTCGCATTTAAGTCAAATGAAAAGCACCGTGTTGGGAAATAATGGGGAAATGCGACCAGTTTTTGCGTACGATGGTTAATAAATCTATAGATCAGGGCTACTACAGTTTATTTGGCTCAAAACATGCCAAAAACATGGCGCCATCCATTCATACATGTCGCCTAAGTTTGCACTTCAATGTTCAATAAACAGATCCCTTTACTTTATAAGTTCTCTATCTACCTACATGGGCAGATATAACTGTCATCTACAGGGGGCTTTATACCCACTTATCTACCTACAAGGGTCATATGTACCTATCTACCTATGGGGGGCAATATATTCTTCCTGGTTCCCCTCAAAGGGCTAATTATAATAATTGCAATACTGTACAAATGTAACAGTTAAGGAGAAGTTTACACAGTTTCTAAAATTATGTTGGCCCTTTAAGGCCCTTTTAGGTACGCCGTGAGGCTGATGTGGCCCCCGTGAAGATGAGTTTGACACTCCTGATCTAGAGAGTCTGTCAATCTGGATCTTGTTGTTTTGGAGCTATATTGACTGTATCCTTCGAAAGTGCCGTTTCTCCATCCTTTGATAATAACTAATGTGGCCTGACATCTATTGATTCAGTGTAGCAGTTTCCATTTGCCTAATATGTAGGTCATTCAATTGAGCTAAAACTCCTGTAATTCTGGAGCTTAGTTGCAGGTAACTTCATACTTCTTTCAACCACTTTTACATCCAGCCTTAAGATCTGCATGGTAAATGTATTTCCATTAAATTCTCCTTATGAATATTAAGGCTTTTCTACCATCTCTGGATTGTTTAATAGATCTGGACAGTTATTTTTTGTAAGCAATAATGATCAATCAGATGGACATTTTATGTTTTTATTGACATGTTGGATTAATGGGCTCTCAAGGCAAAACTATGCAAGTCAGGCATTAGGACAAAGGAAATGCCTCGTCTGCAATTCATGAAACCTTGGGAAATAGCATCCTGTGTTCTCAGAACACCATAGGTTCCTATGCTGACATTTACATATGTACCTATCAACTGGTCTCAGCAAACAATTGTTATCTCTCATTAGTTAAGAGGGGTGCAATGTACTTTTTTTTTTTATTGGGGACAATTTGAGCTCTCCTGATAAACATTACACATAGCGTTTGGAGAATATTGTTTTGTGGATAAGGTTCAAATTCAAAGTGTGTTTATGGCAAGTTTACATTGAAGTCTTGGGACTTTAGGGTATGTTCACACTATGGATTTTAACCAGGAATTCAAGGTGAATTCCTTATGGGATGCCTCAACCTCGTGTGATCTGACCAGGGCCGGGACAAGGCATTTTGGTGCCCTAGGCAAGTACAGCCAATGGCGCCCCCCCTCAATCCCCAAATAATTCCCCCCCACACTAATTCCTCTCACCCCTGCGCCTGGTCCTGTCACTAATTTTCTGCACATTCCACATAGCTCCTGTCCATCTCCTCAGCAGTCACTGAACAATGACAAATTAGCTTTTTCAAAATCGCTCCCCTCCATATGACAGTGTAATACATTACAAATAACAAACACCAAATAATCCACCGATACATGGAGCAAATCTACCAGACGAAGGATTGTTACTAAAAAACACTCCTACAAAACCAAGACCCAAAACTATTACTACTTAAGGATCAAATAATCTTGCCAGACCCTGACCAAACGCGACCCCCACATGTGACTATCAGCCGTACACAGCCTCTGAAGACATATACCACCGCCATACAGTGACCGTGTAGTGGTAGATACTAGTTTTATGTAGGCTCAGCAGACATATAAGTGATTACACTGCAGTTACATTTAGTGACTCACAGGAGACATCATTTCTGATCAGCGTCGTTCACTTTCCCTTCTCTTCTCCATCCGGTTCACACCTTCATGCTGATTGCTCCCGGCCAATACTCGTCCCTGAGGATTTGGACACAAATATCTTAGAATCCTCACATTTCCAGCAACTCCTTATTTATAGGTATATAAGTCCCCTCAGTTAGACAGGTATATAGATATGCCCACTCAGTCAGGCAGGTAATGTATATTGTTCCCTTAGACAGGTAGGTATGTAAATATAGGGGCACTCAGGCAGGTATATAGATATAGGGTCACTCACAGGCAGCTATATATAAAAGGACACACATACAGGTATATAGATATAAGGTCACTCACAGGCAGGTATATAGATATAGGGTCACTCAGGCAGGTATATAGATATAGGGGCACAGGCAGGTTATATAGCTATAGGGGCTCAGGCAGGTATATAGGGGCACACAGGCAGGTATATAACTAGGGGCCACAGGCAGGCATATGGGGGCTCAGGCAGGCGTATAGGGGCTCAAGCAGCCGTATAGGGGCTCAGGCAGGTATATAGGGGCACAGGCAAGCATATGGGGGCACCAACAGGCATATAGGGGCCACAGGCAGATGTATGGGGGCCACAGGCAGGCGTATGGGGCCACAGGCAGGTGTATGTGGCCACAGGCAGGCGTATTGGGGCCACAGGCAGTATATAGGGGGCCACAGGCAGGCATTATAGGGGCCACAGGCAGGCGTATAGGGGCCACAGGCAGTATATAGGGGGCACACAGGCAGGCATTATAGGGGCCACAGGCAGTATATAGGGGGCACACAGGCAGGCATTATAGGGGCCACAGGCAGTATATAGGGACCCACAGGCAGTATATAGGGGGCCACAGGCAGGTATTATAGGGGCCACAGGCAGTATATAGGGGGCCACAGGCAGGCTTATAGGGGCCACAGGCAGTATATAGGGGGCCACAGGCAGGCATTATAGGGGCCAAAGGCAGGCACTTAAAAATAACAAAATTAATACTTACCTGCTTCCCAGGCGCCCGCTCCTCTTCTGTCCTCTACAGTCCCACGCTCCTCCGGCAGCTCCTCGGGCGCACGGCCTGTGACGCGCTGTGCGTCCGAGGTGAGACAGCGTCGCGATGACATCACTTCATCGCGATGCTGCCGGCGGGGCGCACGGGGCCGCGGCGGGTCCTCAGCGCTATGAGGGCCCTGCGGCTTACCGGATGATCCAGCGATCCTCCGGTGAGTGGGTCCGACACTGTCTGCGGAGCAGGGAGCGCTCGTTCTCTGCTCCGCAGAAGCGGTTGAAAAGGCGGCCGGCGCTTCAGGCCCATGGCAGCGGCCTGGAGCCCGGCGACGTTCGGGGCCTTGCCTGCGCCCCTTAGGGATAGGCAGAGGTAGGCGCCCAAGGCGATTGCCTACCTCTGCCTACCCGTCGTCCCACCTCTGGATCTGACAGTCATTTATTTAAATGGCCAGTCTGCGCAGTTGTTCACTACATCGCGGTTTTACACATCTGTGGAGCCGAAAAAAAAAGAATGAACATATTAATTCTTTTAAAGGGGTTTTTCCATGATGTAATGTTGACGTGGGATCCTCCAAAATGGGTATTTAATCACTTTTCTAAATATATGTAATTAAAAAAGTGAAGCCTTTGAGAGCTACGGCATTGCTCAGTCCCCCTTAGTTTCCTGACAGTTTACATTAGACACGACCAGGAGCTGACAGGAGCTGATGTGGGCGCGCTTGCTTGTTTGCACTTCTTATCAGATGACAGGGAACATGAACCAGCTTGCAAGGGACTGTGGGGAAAGACCTTTTCCTTTTGTATATAAAATCCACTGGTTGTAATGTGATTATTTGAGTAAACATTGTACACGATCCCTGCTTACTGGCTCTGTGCTCAGCCCCCCCCCTCTCTCTCCCCTGTGACGCTGCATCCTATGTTTATCTTCTCTTCTGAGCAGACAATATGTAAGGAACTCACGTCTTGGCAAAACCCCTTTAAGGCATAGTTGCCAACTTTTGAAAATGGAAAAGCAGGAGATTAAAGAGGGCGGCGCGCTAAGCGCGGCGCGGCAAAAATTTGCATGGACACGCCCATCTTTTTGTGTGCCACGCCCCTTCAAAAAGCCACACCCACTCCGCCTAACTACATAATGGCTTTGGAAGAAAGCCAGGTAGATGCCCTTATAGCCAGGTAGTAGCCCACCATAACCAGGTAGTGCCCCTTACAGGCAGGTCGATGCCCCCTTGTAGCAAGGTAGATGCTCCCTCTGTAGCTAGGTAGATACCCCCTTTGTTAGCCAGGTAGTTGCCCCCTTTGTAGCCAGGTAGTGCCCCCATTAATAGCCAGGTAGTTGCCCCCTTGGTAGTCAGGTAGTTGCCCCCTTTGGTAGTCAGGTAGGTAGTTGACCCATTTAGTAGTCAGGTAGTGCCCCCTTTAGTAGCCAGCCAGGTAGGTAGTGCCCCCTTTAGTAGCCAGCCAGGTAGTGTCCCCTTTAGTAGCCAGGTAGGTAGTGCCCCCTTTAGTAGCCAGCCAGGTAGTTGCCCCCATTGTAGCCAGCCAGGTAGTGCCCCCATTGTAGCCAGCCAGGTATTGCCCCCATTGTAGCCAGCCAGGTAGTTGCCCCATTGTAGCCAGCCCGGTATTGCCCCCATTGTAGCCAGCCAGGTATTGCCCCCATTGAATCCAGCCATTGTAGCCAGGCAGAGCCCCCCATGTAGTTAAAAAAATAAAATAATAAATTCCACTTACCTGACCAGGCTCCTGCAGCTCCGGCCAGGCTCTGCCCGATCTCCTCAGCGACGCAGGGGGAATGAGAGCAGCCGCGCGTCATTTCCCCTGTGCCGCTGACCTGTATGCACGGCGCGCAGCGGCGCCGGACATACAGGGGGAGGAGGGAGAAGGGAGCGCTCCCTCCTGCCTCCTCCCTGTACAGTGAGACCGCGGGCGGGTGAGCGGACCCTGCGCCCGCTTCACCACCCGTGGGAACGGACCGGCGGCGCGGAAGTAGTACGCACCAGCGCTACTACGGCGCTGCGGCCATTTAAAGGACCCCCGCCCCTGCTGGCGGCGGCAGGAGAAATGCCAACTCCCCGGGAGGGCGGGGGGGGGGGACCCCAAAGAGCGGGACCCCCCCGCCAAAAACGGGCGAGTTGGCATGTATGCTTTAAGGTGATCATCATCAGATCTTGCTCAGGGATAACGGTGTCTAAATCAGAGGCAAATACCTCTTTAACGCCTCTGTTAAAGTAAAAAACATTTGCAGAAATCCAAGATGTTGCCAAAACCTTGAAATTCTGCTGAGGAAAATATGTTGGATTCCTGTGATCTTTCTCCCAGTCAGCATAAATGGCAAAGTTGCTAGGTACTGGGTTCATGTTTGTTCAGCCATTGAGCTGTTCACAAGCCCCAAAGAATTTGAGTGGTTTTTTGAGTAAGTAATGTCCCATTTTTGTATGTCTAGTCCTCCAATAGGAAAAGTCTGACGTGTGAACATACCCTTAGAATCTACGCAGTGGATTACAGGTTGGGCTTCAGGTTGATTACCAGTATCCAAGTCTAGTCATAGCCAAAGCAGCTCTGAAAAACTTTAAAGAAAAGGAATAGGTAGCAATGCTTGTTACCTCTGTGTTTGGACAGCTGTCTCACAATGGAACCAATTTCTTTTGGATTTTATGCAAAAGACTCTTGAGTGCTCTGGATATTTCCTTTCTATGTTTCAGGCTGCAACGTTTTTTCACATGACGCTATTGTACAAGTACACAGTGCTCATTACTACTGTAAATTACTTATATGGTTTATGGAAAAAATTTTAAGTACAATCAATATGTTTGCACAGTAGAAAAGCTGAAAACATACCTCTGGGGCACACAGCTGTTGATATGGATAGTTAATTTTTTTTCCTGTTTTCATGAAATTATCTGTGAAATATCTGGAGATTTGATACACTACTGAGAGGGTGACAAGTAATGAAGCACATCTGGTGGTTTACACTTCAGATTTTTTCCAAATATTCGTTCCATTTTCAACGGCAAATAATTTTAAAAAAGCCTTATTAGTTGCCAACCAATGAATTGAAATGTACGTCATGGGCATCAATCAATGTGTCATCAATGTCTATACATCTGTCTGGTGCTGCGGATCAGTTTGTGGGTTACATTTACTCTATTTACTGGCGCATATGTATTTCCCGTGGGACTCAATAGTGTAGTAGACTGTGTTATCATATCCCATAAAATAAACATTTGCTCAGGGAAGTAGAGCAAATGTTTCCCAAGCTTGGCTACCACTGCTCTTCTATCCTCTATCCACCGGAGTACCTTTTTCACGGTAACCCGACGGATACCTGAAACATATGCATTAACGTAGTATGAATACAACCTTATTCAAGTGCATAGAGATGTAGTACCAGACTTAGCTGCATGACCTAGTGCAGCACTGAGTTGGATAGTACAATGTAGGGGCTGAAATACTTCACTAAGTACTGTGGACCCTTCATTCTGTATAACAATATATCTCTCAGGAATCAGACCCTAAAAGATCACATTAGATAGGTGTAACCCTTTTAAAAAGTACTGTCATTTCAACTCTCTCCTCCTTGGATAAGTATGATTGACAATGCTATACATAGAATAGAAGGGAGAGTAGCACACAAATGCGACCTAATCTGTGTTCTGAACACAGACTTTCAGTAGTTTGTTCTTACAGTAGAACTTATATCCTATTAATATGCCATAAAGGTCTGAGATTGCAAAAACACCTTTCAAGTATGGGCAATACACTTTATGTGGCTCTGTCAGCTTCTCTCACAGCAGTCAGAGCATGGTACCCAGTAAAACCACAGAAAGTGGTTCAGATCTCAGCTCCTGGACTCACAATTATTACCACTTTTGATATTTTACTCAAAAAGAAAAAGGCCTTCTGCATGTGGGACACCAAAACCATATTTATTGCCATTTCCCAAATCTAAAATGTTTACAGCAATGCTCTCTGTTTCTTGCATGCAGCCAGTTTGCTTTAGTCAGCGTTGAAAAAGATACCATTCATACAGGGGAGGGACAAAACATATTGGTGCCCTAATCAAATATTTGAAATGGCGAATCAGAAAATCAAATGCATGGTCCTGTCCTGACGCATGGTGCCTGTGGCTGCAGCCTCCCCAGCTAGGTATATACCACATTTCTGGATTTGTCACTTTTATGGTATTCACTGTGTGGTAAAAATTAAAAATGTTGGGCAACATGTATGAACTTAATGCCGACTTCTCAATTATATAACGCTTTTTTTATTTATTTAGAAATTAATACATTTAGCGGGTGGTATCCTTGCTTTGCATATTTTTGCCGCATTTTGTGGCACATTTAAAAGTGTTGTGTCTGGTGCAAAATGCGCCAAGGTTTGGTGTACGACTTATCAAACATCTATAGAGCAGGACTATAACAGGTTTTTTTGGGTTCAAAGCACATCAGAAAACTGGTGCAGTGACATTCATGTCGCCGATTATCTTTATTCTGCAGGACAGTACAATTCCAATGAATATTTATTTATTTTTTCAATATGTGTTGCAGCTCTGTTTTCTAAGACCAATAACTTTTTCTTTTTTCTTTGTGGAACCGTGTGAGGACTCGTCACCAACTGGTTGTAAGCCAGCATGGTGCACCACATGTAAACATATAATTGGCACCCTTTAAAAGCCTCAGGGGCATTGCTAGGGTCCTAAAAAGAGTCCTCACAACATGTTTCACGCCACATTGTGAACTGCGGCATATATTTTTAGAGAGGAAAAAACATATGTTCCTGATACGCGTATTCCACATAAATACTGTCCATCACCTCAGCAGTACGCTGAAAAATTTGGTTAAACATGTATGATTGTTACGAAAAAAAATCCTATGAAACCAGGACCCAATAATATGACTATTAAGGGCCAAATGATACTGCCAGACCATAACCAAATGTGACCACCATATGGGACTATTAGTTGTACACAGGCTCTGCAGACATATATTACCACTAAACAGTGACCATGTAGAGGTAGACACCAGTTGTACATAGGCTCTGCAGTCTGTATATTATCGCAATACAGTGACCATATAGTGGAAGATACCAGTGTACACAGGCTCTGCAGACATATAAGTGATTACAGTGCAGATACATCCAGTGACTCACAGGAGACATCTCCTCTGATGGGAGTCTTACAATTTCCTTTTTTTTCTCCATCCCTTTCAGACCGCCATGATGACTTCCCCTGGCCACAACTCATCTCTGCTGAATTTACTACACAAACATTTTAGAATTCTCCCCTTTATAACACCTATATAACTATCTACCTACTGGGGAAGGGGAGTAATATACCTCCCTACCAAAGGAGGCCTATATAGGAAAGCATGGTGACGTCCCATCCCCACAACAACCTGTTTTTCTATGATAGGAAAGCTGGGTGCCTGCTGTGGGGGATAGAGAGTCTCCCATCGTTCTTATAAAGGCCCCTATTAGGTAGGGAGGTACATAGACCCCCAAATAGGTATGTAGGTCTCCTCAGTAGATAGGTAGGTAAATAGCCCTTTGGTAGGTATATATAAGTCCCATTAGTAGGTAGGTATATAGATACCCTTGGCAGATAGATAAATAGGACCCCGCAGTATGTAGACAGGTACATATGGCCCTCTTTAGGGAGTTTATATAGTCTCCCACAGTAGAGAGGTAGGTATATAGGTCTCTTCAGTAGGTAAGTATATAGCCTCTCCCCAAAAATATAAAGTAGTCAAGTAGGTATATAGGCCAGCACAGTAAGTAGATAGTTATATAGGTCCCCCAGCAGGTACTTGTTTTCCACCATAATTTGCAAAAAAAAAATATTCTCAAATCAGACAATGTGATTTACTGGATTTGTTTTCTCATTTTGTCTCCCATAGTTGAGGCCTACCTATGATGTCAATTACAGACCTCTCATCTTTTTAAATGGGAGAACTTGCACAATTGGCGGCTGACTAAATACTTTCTCCCCCCACTGTATGTCCCCCCAGCATTTAGGTAAGTGTGCTGTATATTTCCCCCAGTAAGTTATAGGCATATAAGGGCCCTAGTATGTAGGTATGTCTAAATGTCCCCCATTAGGTTATAAGCATATAGGGCCCCCAGTATAAAAGTAGGTGTATATGTCCCCCCAGTAGCCATAGGGATATATGTTTTCCTTTAGTATGTAGGTAGGTCAAGTAAAAATTAGAAAATAATAATACTCACCTCTCCCCATTCCCCAAACGAAGCACCTGCTGCTCCCTGTATCCCCTCACAGGTAGAGTGATGCCATCATGGTGCTCAAGTCCAGGACACCTGTGCTTAAAACTCAACTGGGTCGCAAGCCTGCTTACAACCCACTGGAGTACGCCACAGGACAGGAAGCTCATGTTCCCTGCTCTGCAGTAACCTTCAAGTTTATGCGCACCCAGAGGATACATATACCATTGAAAATATCGCTAGCGCTCAGGACTCATGGCGGTGGCCTGGAACCCAGCGACAGACAGTTTCGGACAACAGCTGTAGATAAGAAGCCTTATCTATATGCAATTGTTATACTAGCAATCACACTTCTCATGAATAGTCGGCATTTGAGTATTTTTGCATTTATGCAGCCTCTCCTTTATGATATTGTGCCTTTTCTGCATACTTGTGTAAACTGGTAGTAATCTAATGTGCAGTTCTTTTACTAGGCAGTTGACCCATAGTGGATGGGTGTGTGAGCAATCATTCACTAGTATACTGCACTTGTAATATTTCTCCCATGTAGTACTGGGGCTTATATTGCCTCCTACTGGGAAAAGTTCTTTGTCCAGCCATTGAGCAAAGTATGGCCTTTTGTCTGTGTTTTTTAGTAAATAATGTCCCATTTTTCTTGTTGCTTTTTGGTTTTCATTTGGTACCATTTTCGAACACCTTAGACTTTTTGATCACTTATTATTTACATTTTTGGGAAGGCAGAGTGATCAAAAAAATGTAAAAAAATTTTAGAGTTGGGTTTTATTTTTTGCTGTTTAAGTAAAAATATAAATGAATAGTTCTGACTTTTACAGGCACGATGATACCAATAATGTTTAATTTTTAGAAAAATTTTGTTTAAAGTTTTTCTTCTTTATTTGTAATGGGAAAAGCGGGGGTTGTTTTGAATGTCTTATATTTTTACTTTTTTCAAATTTTTTTAATTTTTTTGTGTGTAATTTTAGTACCTCTAGTATACTTGACCACTGGTAGAGAGGAAGGTGGAGATCCCCTGTACATAAGTTATTGCAGAAAGTGTACAGTTACAGCTCGTCTATTACACCTTGTCTCTGACAGGGTGTCAGTAAGATGGCAGACCTGGGGGCCTTAATTGGAGATGGAAGTGGGCAACCACCGTACTGCCTAGATGCCGTGGTTGTGTTGGCCATGGCATCTAAGTGGTTAAATGTCGGGGATCAGAGTAATCACTGGTCCTGGCTGTTGAAGGCAGGTGCCAGCCGTAAATGATCAGCAACTGCCGTGTATCCAGTAGGCTTAGCTCCTGTGCCGTCTCCTTACATCTTTGTGCCCCCTTCCTGATAGATAGGATGTGGCGCCTTAGGCAGTTGCCTACCTTTGCTTACCTATCATCCCGGCCCTGCACGCACACCAATATCAAGCATTCCTTCCTTAATGGAGGCATGACAGTTATGACAAATCTGTTTTTAAGTGGATCCAAATTAATCCTGATGGATCCTACTGACTCATAATAGGATTTGTCATACTTACAGTATTTTTGCTACAAGCTACACTGTTCTTGATGTCAAAAATCATAAAACCCTGGCGGACTGCAAAAACAAGAATGCAAAAAAGCTTAGTGCCCCCTACTAGAGCCTTGATGTTACACTTTGTGATATGACCTTTGCTTGATTTGTTCTATGACTTTCTGTAAGTACGTGAGCATATCTGTTTTTGCTGTGTTGCAGCTTTTAGGTGACACCAGGAAGAAGAGGAGAGAGGACATTATCTGTGACATTCTGTCCCTGGCTGGATCCATGTTATAATAACATAATCATTAGGTTATAATAACATACAGCCATAAATCATCTGTAGCAATGACATTCATACAGAGATCCATCAGGACATGAGAAGGTGGAGCGGCCAGGCCACATTCCTGAAGGATAGTACAGACACATTACTGAAATAGAAACCTTTGCAACTAAGGAAGTAACTATAATGTGCTCCTGCTAGGTACAATGGAGAACAGTCATTTTGAGGCCTAACCAAAAATTCATCAAACTAATGGCTGAGAGCTATAAATTTATGAGAAAAAAGTTCCCTTGTTACTATAGCGAACAAACCATTTATTTTCTTATTTTCAACCATGCTGTGTAAAAAAGTTAAATTTGTTTGGTTGCTATGGGCAACACTGACAACATTATTGATAGCAGATTTTTCATCTTTTTAAGAGTGCGGTCAAACAGCTTGTTTGACGCTTATTTTTCAGCGCTGGTTGTAAACCACTACAGAAAAAGTATAACGAGAAAGCTTGCGTCTCTTCTTCGTTTTTGGATCCACTCCTGGTTTTGCTTTACAATCAGCGCTGAAAAATAAGTGTCAAAATAAGCGTAGGCTCACATGGCTGATTTGCAGTGCCGAAAATCTGTAAGTGTGAATTTTGGAGGTAGATTCGATGCTGATTTCACAGGCAGATTTTCAGAAATATATACCGTATCTTTCGGACCATAAGACACACCTAAGTTTAAGTAAGCCAAAAGTGTGGGCTGAAGTCTAGTTTTTATTGGTACCATTTTGGGATAGATGTGACGCTTCTTATCATTTTGTATGTAAATTTTTTGGAGATATGAAATGACAAAAAACTCCAACAATTTTGGCATTTGGAATTTTTTCTCTTCTATGGTGTACAGCATACTGGATAAATGATGGACTTTTAAAGATTTGACGATACCAATTAGTGATTTTTTTTTTACTTTAATACTTAGGCTATGTTCACATGGCTTAAAATGAGCTGTATTCCGGTACGTAATTATGCGCCGAAGTGCGCCAATTACGGGCCGAAAACGGCCCATTCATTATGGTAATTCACAGTTCTCATAGAGAACTATGGATTACGTCTCCTCTGCCTGCCCGGCGAAGCCGCCGGGCGGGGAGATAATTGACATGTCACTTTCTAGCGGCGTATAAGCGCCGCTAGCAGTGATTGTCTATGGGCCAGCGAAGTGCTGGCCCCCCGCTCGCTCCCCCGCTCCCGCCCCCGTCCACACGGCGTAATTGTGGGCTGAAATTATGCCCCGCAGTTAAGCCGTGTGAACATAGCCTTACAGTTGTGCTCAAAAGTTTACATACCCCGGCAGAATTTTTGCTTTCTTGGCCTTTTTTCAGAGAATATGAATGATAACGCAAAAACTGTTTTTCCATTCATGGTTAGTGGTTGGGTGAAGCCATTTGTTGTCAAATTACTGTGTTTTCTCTTTTTAAATCATAATTGTAGGAGGGTGATAACCGATCACCCCCATACAATTATGTTGCAGGGGGGTCATCAGAGGTGCACCGCTCCCCATTCAGCCAGACACCGCAGCCGCGATCACCACAGTGTCTAAATTGTTAACAGCAGGGATGGAGCCAGCTCCATCCCTGCTGTTAGCCAGCTGTTCTGATCAGCTGCCAGCTGCCACTGTACAGCACTATCTTGGGCCAGCAGGAGACTAGAGTGCGGGAATACTACAGCGAGGCGGCGGCAGGGTTTAACACCTGCAGCATCGCTCCTCTCCAGCCTCCTGCCAGCCCGAGATAAATCCACACCGAAAAAGAACAAACAATGTAAAAAAATTCTAAACAATGTGAGATGGATAACAGTCAGATCTGGATGCTGATTTTGACATGGATTCGGTGCTGAACCATGCTAGTATCAGTGACATCAGTCATATGAACCTACCCTTAGGGACTGAAAAAGGAACTGTATAAAGAAATTGATAGGAAATATTTTTATGTAGACCTATTTCAAAATGACTTACGGTAATTTTAGACCAACTCTCTGTTTGCTGCAGCTGTGAGGGGACCTCGTTCTTAAAACAGGCGCAGGTCCCAGAAGTGTATGAAAAGTCTGAGATAGGAATACTTCTCTACAGGGAATTTATTGGCTGTTAAATGCTGCCCAAGCTATGAAGCACTATGTTTTACTCTAAAGTTTCAGAGAAAACACAATCTGAAAGCCCAACACAGGGAGAGGAGTCTGATGTGGCACTTTTCACAGCTTAGCTTTGTTGACAGCTTTCTACCTATATGCAAACAGGAGAGAGACCTATCAGTGAAGCTAAGCTGGGTGAGAAAAAGCCTCACATCAGACTTTTCTTCTAGGACTACTACACCTTTTCCTGTGCCCAGCTCTGTCGTAAATTAAGAATTCCCCTAAACCTTGCAGTATTTAAAGTAAAATACACCTTAGTGAGTGAGATAGCTGGTGGCTATATCATGCCACTCGATATTGATGTTGGTCCCCTTCAACGTATTATTGCAGTGTTCATAGCAGCCCACTGCTACTGCAGCCCAATAAAAAAAAAAACCTCTGCCTATAACTTTCTCTGCTCCTCTGTTCCAGCGCTGGCTCTGCCCGGTCTTCTGTTTTCCTTCCTTTTTTTTCTGAATGGGATGTCACTGCTGCAGAAGTGAACAGCACCGAACAGTGATGGAAGTAGAGCAAAGTAACTGCTGCAGCCAATCAGTGGCTGCGGCGGTAATATCCCCATTTAGAAGAGAACAAAGGTATGCAAAAATCCTGGGAGACCCAGCTCTGAGACAAAGGAGCAGAGTAAGGTGAGTAGAGGGTTGTTTTTACGCTATTGCGCTGCATTAGCTTATTATTTAAAGGGGTTTTGCCACCATGTAATGTTGACGTGGGAACCTCCAAAATGGGTAATTAATCACTTTTCTAAATATATGTGATTATAAAATGTGAAGACTCTGAGAGCTACAGCATTTCCCAATCCCCTTTAGTTACCTGAAAGCTTCCACTAGACACGAACGAGGAGCTGACAGGCCTCGCTTGCGTGAAACACTTCTTATCTGATGACAGGCAAAATGAATGAGCTTTCAAGGGACAGGGAAGAAAGTGCAGTCTATGAGGCTGTGTCTTGCTGTATTGAGAATCCACTTTTGTACTGTTATTATTTCAGTTAAGTTTTGAGACGCTCCCTTCTCTGCTCACCCCTCCCTCTCTCCCCTGCAGCCTTCATGACTCAGCATGATTAGTTTATATTCTACTCCCGTGCTGATGAGAGGTAAGTAACTGGCGTCCTGGCAAATCCCCTTTAATTTTGTTAAGAACTGAACAAGATCTTTAAGATGGGTTTATAACATAAAACGTTTGAACCCTTATCCTTCCTCCCTTGTAACAATGTTAACTCATGAATACTTGAATTTATCTTCAAATGGCACACCATTAAAGACTTACTCTTCCACTTTGCCTATGAGCCCAATCATTCACCTCGACTTGGGCAACAGGCTTTAGGGCATCAAATCTATCACTAGCTGCTGGTCATTCCAACTCATGGTTAAAATCTCTGCACTTCAAAATAGATCAGTAGTTTACCTTTTTACGTGCTCAATCCATACTGCACATACAGGGCTCCTCTTCACCTCCACGCCAAATCTACACAAGAACAACTGCACAGTATACCAGCATTTTTATTCGTATTCACCAACATGACATCAAACAATACATAAAAAAAATTGCGTTTGATCGCATAGTCCAGAATTAAGCAACAATCCAAATTTCTTTGGTATGACAATATAGCATTATCTTCACATGACTTGTAGGAGAGGGCTAGCAACCAGACAGGCGGGCAGCCGCACAGGTGTGCGACGTTTCAGGCAGGACACGCCCCTTTCTCAAGCATGTATCCCTCTCCTAAACGTCCTGTGAAGATAATGCTGTATCTATCGTATGGATACGCAAGTAGCATATTGTTTATGCACGTTATTCATTCATTGAATATGAATATTGAAGGTTATTAATAAATTTGAGAGAGCCTTTTTACCCTGCTTTGGTTTCTATAAGTATACGATAATGCTGTATTGTCATACCAAAGAAATTTGGATTGTTGCTTAATCCTGGACTATTCGATCAAATGCAAGTATTTTTATGTAAAATCTCTGCAGCCCACACTGGCCACAAATAGCTCCCAAAGTTTCTCAGCTCATTCATCTCTCAGTCGCTGTGTTGGTCCTTGCTATGCAGGCTTAGACAGAGAAGAACAGTGCATGTGCCTTTCCGCTGAAATGGACGGAACCTCAAAGGGGCTCTACCTCCTTATGGGGTCTCCAAATTATCTTAGGATGATAAAGGTGCACCTGAGAAAGAAAATCACAACATGCCTTATAGCTGTGAATACACTTTGTGTCTTTATTCCTACAACGGCAGGTTTTTATACTTTTTGAAGGTTAGTGAGATAAGGAAGCATCACATGTACCTAGCTGTTAGTCTCTATTAGTTCCATCCTTGGCTGAGGCAACTCCCTATAACTCAGGAATGTCTGAACACGGGGCGTAACCTTTAGAGGAAGCGCCATCTTGGATTATACGGTGTGTATCTCTACAAGAAGATTTATGTGCGGCCATTTTGTTAGCACATTAGAGAGTGTATATTTATACAGGCAGCTTTTACGTGCCATAATAGAAAGGCATACGAGGTGTTATACTAACTAATACTTTAAAATGGAAACACAAAGGATCACACATATATAACCTTTGTTCCCATCCACAACAACGCTATCACATGATGCATGCATCACATTTCAACTCAGCAAAAAGGCCATCAGTTCACCTGTGCTGAGGTTCTTGGAAGAACTGTGCATTAAATGCTGCTGGTTGCTGACTCAGCGGACTGGTTTAGCTCCAGGTTTATGTTTGTTTTGGCTGTTTCTGAGCCATTCTCAACATTGTAAGGTGTTAAGGATGAGAAACTGTACATTAGGAAGTATTGACAGGAAAGTTGTCTATGAAGGCAATTCTTCATGGTATATCATTTACACAAAACAAACAAATATGAAGGTAAGACACAGGGCATTGCTGTATTTATTGAAACTATGCCACAAGGCAACTTAATAACTGGCATCATTTGAAACTGATTGTACAGTTTACATGTGTGGATTCTACATCACATCGATATGATATATACACCTTTCTTTTCTCTGTTGTAGATTGTTAAATTACATTATCAGTTATTTGGAACAATACAATGAATTCTGATTACTCATAAATAAATTATAAAAGGGGTTTTCTCACTACAACGATTAGCTTTTAACTTGTAGGGGAAGAAAAATGAAGATGATTACTAAATACATTGCTTTGTTGATTTTCCATTGGTCAGGAGATAAAGATTTGATCTCCATTTAGAGCACACAAGTTTTTCTGGTTACCGACCACCTCTCCCCACCTTTCTCTGCTCTCTATTATTTCTCATTGCTCCAAGCTGTTGTCGGTCCATCCATGGTGTGTCACCTTCTGCAGAGTCTACTCTCTAGCAATGGACTTTATTTAGTTAACTAAATGAGAAGCTTTCACTCTTTAGAGCTCTGTAGTCTTGCATAGTACACTTTATAAATCTCCGTCAGCCATGTCACTCTAACAGGCTCAGCTACGAATAGCACAGCAGACATGCCAATAACTACTATAGACCCACCCACAGCCTGCACAGGAAGCATGAGTCTAAAGCTGGTTGCGGCTCTGTGAAACTGCATGGTGAGGAAACTCATGTGTATTCCCACCATACACATGGGTCATACTCCTGGTTGCATTTAGTTGTAAATAGAAGTCCCATTGATTTCAGTGGTAGTGTTCCGAACACCTTTCCATTCAAAGTGGATTGTTATTGGGGCTCGTTCTCGAGATAGCCGCAGGTCCTAAAGGTGGGACCTGCACTTATCACATGTTGATGGCATATCCAATCGATATGCCATCAATGTGTACAATGAGAATATCCCTTTAGGGCTGTGCTCAAATGTTCAGCTTTTAGATGCAGTTTTTGAAGCCAAAACTAGGAATGGATCATAAAAAAGGACACAAATTAATGAAATACTAAGAAGTCTCCTTGTCTCAGATTTTCAAAAGCAACTCCCAAACAAAACCACTTGCCCCCACTGTCTAAAGACCTGTGGCTCAAGGATTGGACTTCTCAGCCATCTTAGAACACATAAGTGATCTTGATAGGCGTCATTTCGAGAGACCGTCAATGTTTTCAACATTAGATTAAACATGCCTCAATTGTCCCTTTTATAGAATTTGTACTGTAGAAACCCATGGTGGGACTGCAGTATTCCAGAACCATGTGAGATTCCTGAGATATACAGTATGTAGTAGGTTTAGGACCACAGGCAATATCATATATTTGTTATGTTTACCTTTTACTGACCTCAGTAATGTGTGTTTTACCCTGAAACATGTAGGTAAAGGTAAATAAGGATGATTACTATATATATATATATATATATATATATATATATATATATCTATATATATATATATATATATATATATTTTATATAGTAGTCATCATATATATATCTGTTCTGATTTTACTCCCTTTGAAAGTTAGAGCAGTATTTGTCCACTGCTTATTTGCAGAAGGTTTCCTAGGTTGCCAACCATCTCTCTCTGCTCTAGCAGACTTGCCCAGGATGATCTTATCACTCCCTGCTGTGTCTTATCAGCAGCACAGGAGTTTGTTTATGTTTCCTACTGACAAATGGTAACCATTTAGAGCTCTGTAGCCTTATAACCCTGCTGTTAAACCTCTCTATCATCAATGTCCATCTAACAGGCTCAGCAAGGAATAGCAGAGCTGAAATGTCAGTCACTGCTGGGGAACCACCCACAGTCTGAACAGGAAGTTGGAGTCCGGGCTGGCTGTGAAAAGCCTCTCCCTGACAATCTTTCTCCATCTCTTCGGGCTGTAGAGAGTTCTCCCTTTACCAAGCTAAGGATTAGTGTTTCAGGGTAAAAAACATGTTAATGAGAGCAGGAAACCTGCAGCTGTTTCATGCAGTCCATCATTTAGGCAACATAAACAAGCTGACACATTCTCTTCAGATATAGATATCAACCTCAAATAAGAACAGCTTGGGACATTAGAAGAAAACCTGTATCTTTAATGTCCACCTATTGTGACTGTCCTACAGAAGTCTTTTCTTCGTTTATAATTATCATTTGAAAGCTAAAGAGGACCCATGACCCCTCCTGATATGTCTGTTAAATAAATAATTGTATTCAACACGAAATTACAGTTCTGGAGCATCTTTCCTGTACACTCTGTTAACCTTCCTAGAAATTCAGCAGTAATTTGTCAACTGGGTGTTACTAGTTGGGATGAGTCTAAACACATTATGACTTTGTCCAATATGTGCTGACAGAGTCCATGTGTATGAGGACACACCCCTTTGACAATTGGTATAGTAATAGATAACAATTTATTACTACATTTCTAGGAGTAAAAAACAGAGGGATAGCACAATGCAGAGTTATACAAAAAATGTTCAAGGATTGATATTTCATGGGGAACATGAGTCTTTATTAAGGCAGATACAGTATGTCAAGAAAAGGCCCCTTTTAAACAAAATTGTTAGGTTTATATTTTATATTCCCTATCAAACTTTAGTAATACAGGATTACCCCATAATAATATCAGAATGGGGTTTCTCTGTCGTTAGTTAACACCTGCTTGAAACTAACCAGGCGTATATTTAAACCAGATTACATCCTTTAATCCCTCACTGACAATGGCTGTAGTGGTATGTCCTATTGTTGGTAAATCCCTACTCAGTAATACGGCTACATAATTGCAGCTGAAACCTACCACTAACAGCAAGGAACAGAGCTGACTCTGATCCCTGCTGTTTAACCATTTAGATGCTCTGCCAACTGCGGCCAGAGCGTCTAAATAAATGAGAAATGGTGCTGCGCACCATTTTTCCCTATGATTGGTATCACCACAGTAAGATAGCCGGGTGCCTATTGGTTACCATAGCAGCTGGAAGCCTAATGAAGGCTTTCATGGCTGCCATCATAACAAAACTGGCATCTTGGTACACCCTCTGCATTGTTTAAATAATGCAGAAGAGTGTATAGGCAATCAAGCCCTCTAGTGGTCAAATACCCTAAGAGCGCGTTTACACGGCACAGGACAAATACCGGCCGGCTTGCCAGCCGGTATCTGTCCTGATTTGCGGCCATCCCCACGGCCGCGGGGGGGGACGGCATTTCTCCGCAATGGTGCTTCTACAATGTTTTGCCGCCGGACCGCCGGCGGCAAAACCATCCGACGGCAAAACCTGTGCATTTGGGACTGCTGCACAGGTTTTGCATAGAGCACAAATGTGCTCATTTACGGCCGGTTTTTCAGGCAGTCTGAAAAACCGCAAACCGGCTGAAAAACCGTCCGAAAACCCTTGCCGTGGGGACATGCCCTAAGGGGACTAAATGTAAATATGAAAAAAATGTTTTTCAAATATATAGAAAATAAATACTATAAGTTCATATCACCCTCCATTTGCATTTTACAAATAAAAAAATTAAATAAAAAAGTTACAGATTTTATTATAGCTGTGTCAATAAAATTCCAATCTATTAAAATATAACATCATTTATACTGTATCCTGAGCACTGTTGAAAAAATCAAATTCAAAATGCCAATATTGCAGTTATGGTCATTTCACGTCCACCAAAAAAGTGGAATAAAAAGTGATCAAAAAGTTGTGTATGTCCTAAAATGGTATCAATAAAAACTACACTTCAGCCCACAAAAAATGTACCCTCCCTCAGGTCCATAGGTGAAAGAACAAAAAAGTTATTGGTCGCAGAAAATAGTACAAATTTAAGAAATAGAGAATGTTTGTATTTTTTTAAAGTACTAAAACATTACAAAAACTCTACATGTTTGGGAATAGTATTGACCTGCAGAATACAGCTAGCACATCATTTCTACCAAACAGGCAATGTTAGAAAAACAAATGCCCCGTAAACTTGGCGCAAGTAAGTTTTTTTTTTTTTCACATTGTACTTTTAGTTAGAATTTTGTTTTTCTACTACGTTACATGTTATTGTCAAGGGCACCATTAAAAATACATCTTGTTTAGGTAAAAAAAAAGCCTTCATATGCCTATGTAGATTTAAAAATGATAAAGTTATGGATCTTGGAAGGCGGGGAGAGAAAAAAAAATGAAGAGCCATATTATTATGACCAGCTGTCAGGAAGGGGTTAATAAGTAGCATTTAGTGTCCCAAGGCACAAGCAGTGATTTACTACTATTATGGGAATAACTCTGACTGAGAAAAGCACTAAACAGAATGTATTCATCATCACTAATGTATCTGTATGATCTTTTTTAAAAAATCTCCACAGCCTCTTCGCTTACACCACATCCCCTTTTTGGAGTGAAGAACGGAAAGTGTGTTATGTCTTTTTTTTAGCTGTTGACTTCACATCTATGTTCTGTGATGGAACACATCCTTCTGCTATGTACAGGAAGAATTGTTCCCCTCAAGGCGAATTGCCAACATCACGTATTACAACAAAGCTCTAAATATAGCTTGTATTTTGAGAAGGTGCAAGTAGTAGTTCTACAATTACACAATAGTTTTCCATGAGCTGTAATTGAACACAGACTGCATTTACTGTCTGATAATCCTGGTCAGTTAAAATTACCTTCTATGTCATTGTCTAATGATGTGTTTGCTGTTTGTTCTGTGTGGAGCAGAGACATCGGCGTTACCAGGAAGAATCATTTAGAACATGGAAGATTTAGTAACATTTTTTACTCCACTCAAACCAATATTCATCTTAAAGGGAAATCCACATGCAACAGATTTGTTGTACAAATATCTGCAAGTGAAAAATGAGGTTCCTAAAGGTAAATGGAGTTGTTTTGGCAGCAATCACATACGTGTTTAAAAATGCTGTTCACATAGTAGTAGCTATAGAGTCATAGGTGCAAAAAGTATGTTCTCACCATGCTGTTTCACAGGACCTGTTTTTCACAGCCAGCTTCAGGCTCCCACTTTTTGTTCAGGCTGTGGGCAGTTCTTCAACAGTGATTGGCATATCAGCTCTGCTATTCCTAACAGATCCTGTTAGAGAGAAACTGGTGATGGATGTATTGCAAACAGCAGCGCAGAAGGCTACAGGGTTAAAGTTTGTCAGTAAGAAAGATAACCAAGCTCCTGTGCTGCTGATAAGACACAGCTGAGAGTTCAATCACCATTCCGGCCAGGACTGTAGAGCCTGTTAGAGCAGTGAGAGGTGGTTAGTAAGCTGGGAAGCTTGTATAGACAAGCAAGAGATACGAACTGCTCTAACTCTGAAGAGAAGTAAAATCAGAACAGCAATGTATTTGGTAATAATCTTTATTCACCTTTGACTACATGCTTAAGGCTAACAAATGTGGTCAAAATACCCCTTTTAGCTTTGCTCTCCTTCCCCCAGGAATTAAGGGCAGGAATCAATTTTTTAGCAACAGGTTCCCTACTTGGCATAACAGATGTCTCTATGTATGACACCATGAAGAATTATTTCGACTTAAATAATCAAATCTAGGAAATTACCATTCTTTGAAATTGTCAATGCAGCAATATCAACTAGGGGAAGTTTTTTTTTGCTATATTGTCCTCAGTAAATGTCAATTGTGCCTTAAAAGGAATGTGTCATCAAAAATGACTTATTGTTTAACTCACATTTTTATGTTCACATTTTTTTAAGAATTTTTGGTTATATTTCTTTTTAATTTTCCTTATCACGTCCAATATTTTTTTAATAATTCTTGTCCTGCAGTTTTCACTTTGGCCACTAAGCCTAATAATATTCTGACACTTCCTGTTCTGTACAGAAAGATTCTCAGTTGTCTGCTCATTATCAGCACAAACTGAAAAGAGACACCAGTGTGAATAGATAACACAGGATCCACCAATCACAAGAGGAGATAGTCAGTTCATCCTCTCCCTGTCCCTGCACACTGACTTATTCCCAGGTCACAGAGCATGACTACAAAACTCTCCTATAGAAGTGAATGGGAAGGAGTCAGTCTTAAGTCTCCTATGTGCATGAAGCTGCTGTAAAACATCTCTCTGTCTGCTGTTAAAGCAGTGCAAACAAGGCCCCGTGGCCAACGCGAAAACTGCAAGACTTAAAGGAGTTGTCTCATTACAAGCTTTCAGCCTGTCAGTGAGCCTGATAGTTGAATTGAGGGGCGTGCTTCTTGGTCTGTCTCTTCTGCTCCCTCTTCCCCCCTCCCCTCAGCACACAGGCAGCTCTGTAACTTCTATACAGCAAGGGGGAGGGGGTTTGCTGCCAGAGTTAACCCTGTGTGTGCCTGCCTAGGTCTGTTGCAGGAGAGGGCTGATCTATGAGTGTAGAGAGGTCTGTGAAGCATTGATTACTAATAGCAGAGCAGAGGGGATGCAAGTGTTCCTATATCCCCTGCTTAGCTTACATATCTCCACATCTCCAGCAACAACAAATCCTGTCAGAACAGACACAGGGCAGCTGTGAAGTGTTACTATACTCAGGATGTGTCACTAGTACAGCACAGCATGAAGTATTCACATGCCTGATCTGTATAGTATTAGTATAGTGACAGTTCCACAGACACATCATGATTATAGTAACACACAGGGTCACTGCTGTCACATCTATCTGTGTAGAGAGCAGGAGGAAGCAGGCACACACAGGGTTAATCCAGGCAGCATGGACACAGAAGCCAGAGTCCTCACTCCCCCTCCCTCCACTACAGAAGCATTCTGTGCGGGAGGGGCTCTCTGCTCTGACCTGTCTTCAAAGGTGATGAGTCATACAGACCTGACAGCCAGTAAGATAAGGATCAACAGGTCAGCTGCTATAGAAATTTGAGAAGCTGATGTAGTACTACTAACAGGGCTAACTCAAAATCAGTAGGACATTTGTAATGAACATATATTGCAAAGCTGCTTGTTTTTTAAAGATCTTTTAATTAAAACCCAATCATTGTAGCGAGACAACCCCTTTAAGAATTATTAAAAAAATATTGAAAGTGATATGAAAAATGTAAAAAAAATAACCAAAAATACCTAAAAAAAAGTGTTTAACATAAAAGTGGGACTTAAACAATGAGTCATTGTTTGATGACACATTTGTCACAGTACACGTTGTTGGCATGGAGAAGCAAGGCGCTACAGGGGTTAATGCCTCTCGCCAGGCGACACACCCAGGGAGAAGCCTGGCTCATGGGCATAGGATTGACAGCCTGGCTTCGAATCAGCTCAGAGGGTGTGTTGCACAGGCCAATAAAGGTGCCCGGAGGCCACACCAATCAGCTGCTGGGGAGGTGTCCAGGCGCCTCATTTAAACCCTCTCAGTGTGTTAAACCTTTGCCTGTGAAAGGTTCTCCCAAGTCCTCCTACTGGTTTCCTGTTAGTTGTTACTCCTGATTTCCTGACTCCAGCTTGCTCCTAGACTTCGTTTCTGTCCGACGTTTTTGTACCGTGTTACCTCCAGTGTTTTGGCTTGGCTTCCGTTATTCTCTTGGTTTCTTATTTGTGGCTTTGACGTACCCGTACCGTTATCGACCCGGACTGTTGACTTCACGTTGCCCTGACGGCCCTGCACGTAGTAGCGTAGGGCTTGTCGTCCAGTTGGGGTCTGCCATTTAGGGCAGCACGCCAAGTAGGCAGGGACAGTGGGTTGAGTGTCAGTCAGGGCCCACTGCGCCTCCTCTGATGTGACATCTTCACAGGCCCATACCTTCCTGCTCTCCACACACCATGAACCCTATGTCAACACTGGTAGAGCAGATGCAGGGACTTACCCAGTTGGTCCAAGATCTGGCACTAAAGGTGCAGCAGCAGGAGACCTTCCTGGGTAGCCCCAGGGATGGGAGTTCCCCGACACCGTTGCCCCCTTTTTTGGAACCCCCCATCCAGTTAACCGATTTTCAGGTGACAGGAGGGTCTTTCTGTCTTTCAAGGAAGGCTGTTGCTTGTATTTTCGACTCCACTCACGTACCTCAGGTAATGAGGAACAGAGAGTGTGAATTGTCATGTCGCTTCTCCAAGGGTCCCCCAAGGAGTGGGCATTCTCACTACCCCCCAGATTCACCCGAATTGTCTTTGGTAGACATATTTTTTGTCTCCTTGGGACTCTTCTTCGACGACCCTAATAGGGAGGCGGTGGCTGAGACGCAACTCACTATCTTAAGGCAGGGTAAGCGGACGGTAAAGGAGTATGCTTCTGAATTTCGCTGCTGGTATGTTCCGTCAGGGTGGAACGACCCAGCTCTCAGGTGCCAGTTCAGAGTGGGATTGGCCGACCATGTTAAAGACATGTTGGTGGCTTATCCTACCACGGGCACTCTGGATGATGCAATTGCTTTGGCAGTTTGGTTGGACAGATGGTTTAGGGAGAGACGTTGGGGACAGACCCTTTTGCCCCGTTTTACGCCACTTCCCCATTCTGCTACCACACCAGAACCTGCTAGAGCGATGATACCCCCGGAGGAGCCGATGCAGGTAGGGGCCTCTTCTACAAGTGCCGCCAGTGACCGCAGGACCTCACGTCGCACCCAGGCACTGTGCTTCTACTGTGGCGGAGAGGGTCATCACATCCGCGAGTGTCCCAAAAAAGAAGCTGTGGCCGGAAAAGTCCAGTGCCTAGGTGACTCACGGGGAGGTCACCTAGACGAGCAGGTATTCCCTATTGTGTCAAAGAAATTGTTGGTTCCAGTAAAGATGTTCTATTTTTCCATGTGTGATTCTGGATCAGCCTCCAATTTCGTGGATGCTTCATTCACCAAGCATCTGGGCATACCCTGGAGGCCTCTATCTGATTCCCTGCAGGTGGTGGCTATTGATTCTACCCCGTTGGTTAAGGGCAATATCCAGTATTGCACCCCTGAACTTGAGATGCTTGTAGGGTCTATACATAAGGAGAAGTGCATATTATTTATCATGGAGGGCTTACCCGCTGATGATGTGTTGGGGTTGCCCTGGCTTCAGAAACATAACCCTGTGTTTGATTGGAATTCTGGGGATTTAATTAGGTGGGGAAAGCAGTGTATTGAGAAATGTCTTCCAATTTTTCTTGGTAATGCGGAAATTGAGCAGATTCCAGCATTTATTTGTGATTTTGCTGAGGTGTTTTCCAAGACCCAGTCTTAGAAGTTACCCCCACATAGATCATATGACTGTGCCATCGAACTATTGCCGGGATATATAATCTGTTGGGTCCTGAGAGAACCGCCATGAAACAATACATTGCTGAGAGCCTACAGAAGGGTCACATTCGACCTTCCGTGTCCCCTATGGGTGCAGGGCTCTTCTTCATTAAGAAGAAATATGGAACTCTCCGCCCATGCATCGATTATCGAGAGCTCAATAAAATAACGGTAAAGAACCAATACCCC
The DNA here is from genome assembly GCA_025379985.1 of Phyllomedusa bahiana. Classification (NCBI taxonomy): domain Eukaryota; kingdom Metazoa; phylum Chordata; class Amphibia; order Anura; family Hylidae; genus Phyllomedusa; species Phyllomedusa bahiana. Next base: position 43,577 of record JAODAL010027737.1, read on the forward strand.
TTACCATTGATTCCTGATTAGTGTTGAGCGATTACGTTGGCCATCGACATCGGTCGATGGTCGATAGTCGACCATCATCGACAAGATATTCGATGGTCGATGGTAGATTATGATCGATGACCATTAAAGTCTATGGGAGAGCAACAACACCTTCATTCTTACACCCAAACAGGGCTGGAGAAGCTGGAATTAAAATCCACAACAGTCAAATGGATACGTGCTATATCTTAGGCAACACACTTAGGTTATAAAAGCCACAGAAAAAAAATCACAGACCATTCACTATCCTGTCTTGTACCACAGCATGACCCCTTAAACCTGCATCACCACAAATTAAAAAGTGCCAGAAGGCAGTATGATTTGAACCATCATTTTACTTGAACTGGACATTGAATATCCCTGTCCTGGAACGCAGCATGAGCCCCAAACCTGCATGACCCCCAGATTTAAAAAGTGCCAGAAAAAGGAGTCTTTCAACCACCATTTTAGTTGAACTGGACATTGACTATCCCTGTCCTGGGCCACAGCATGAGCCCCAAACCTGCATGACCCCCAGATTAAAAAAGTGCCGGAAAAAGGAGTCTTTCAACCACCATTTTAGTTTCACTGGACATTGACTATACCTGTCCTGGGCCACAGCATGAGCACCAAACCTGCATGACCCCCACATTTAAAAAGTGCCGGAAAAAGGAGTCTTTCAACCACCATTTTAGTTTCACTGGACATTGACTATACCTGTCCTGGGCCACAGCATGAGCCCCAAACCTGCATGACCCCCACATTTAAAAAGTGCCGGAAAAAGGAGTCTTTCAACCACCATTTTAGTTTCAACGGACATAGACTATCCCTGTCCTGGGCCACAGCATGAGCCCCAAACCTGCATGACCCCAGATTAAAAAGTGCCGGAAAAAGGAGTCTTTCAACCACCATTTTAGTTGAACTGGACATTGAATATACCTGTCCTGGGCCACAGCATGAGCCCCAAACCTGCATGACCCCAGATTAAAAAGTGCCGGAAAAAGGAGTCTTTCAACCACCATTTTAGTTGAACTGGACATAGACTATCCCTGTCCTGGGCCACAGCATGAGCCCCAAACCTGCATGACCCCAGATTAAAAAGTGCCGGAAAAAGGAGTCTTTCAACCACCATTTTAGTTGAACTGGACATTGACTATACCTGTCCTGGGCCACAGCATGAGCCCCAAACCTGCATGACCCCAGATTAAAAAGTGCTGGAAAAAGGAGGCTTTCAACCACCATTTTAGTTTCATGGACATTATACTGTCCCTGTCCTGGGTAGCGCTTGCCCCTCCGTATGAGTGCAGACCAATTGAGCTTCACTCTGAAATACTGGTGGTTAACGCTCCTGTTCCACCCAGGGGCCTTTTTTCTTGGCATTCTTTTTCTCATTTTACTCAATGTGCTGGAGGAAATTTGGGTCTCTGTACTTTGTTCTCTGTCCGTGCTCCATACTCCATGTCCTCTGAATACCTACATCTGGTCAGTTTTCTGTACCTCCCTTGTACAATTCAGAGGAATTTTTTTTACCAGCTATTTTGTACATGCAAGTTTTTTAGTAGTTTAATTCTAGAAAACACATTTTTAAAATAGGATGGAATCCAACCATGTCTTTGTTTCTTTTTTTTTAAATTGTTTTAAAAATGGGTTGTCTCAATAAAAGGGATTGATAGCTATGTTAAAGATCTTGCAAAAACAATTCATTTTGAAATTTGTGTCATTTAAGAGTGTCCTACCTATTCCTGTTTCTGACAGCACCATCACCCTTTAGCCACTCTTGACAATTGGAAGAACATATGTCTGTTAGAAAAAACATTTTTTTAAAATTTAGGACCTGTATTTATAGCTGCATGTCACAGCAAAATGCCCCAAAAATTAAAAACATGACCCCTTGAGACACTTTTGAAAATTTTGTGAAGAACAAATGTCTGTTATAAACAAAATTTTTTTATAATAGGACCCTTAGTGTTGCGGCATTACAAAGCAGCATGACCCCAAAAATTATAAAAAAATAACTTCTCAGCCACTTTTAAAAATTGTGAGGGATAAATGCCACTCAGAAGCCACATTTCTGTTCCAAAGGACCATGATTATTGCTGTATCTCACAGCAACATGACCCCAAAAAATTGTAAAATAGACTTCTCAGCCACTATTAAAAATTGTGAGGGAGAAATGCCATTTAAAAAACCCACATTTCTGTTCCAAAGGACCATGATTATTGCTGTATCTCACAGCAACATGACCTCAAAACCATTGACAATGCGAAAACTTCTAAAGATAAAGTGAGTGAATGGAATACGGTGTGTCATGAAACCTTGCTGTCTTTTACAGTCTCCTCACAGCAAAACCAGCAAAATGAAACTGTTGGGAAAAGAGAAAAAAAAATTGCAGTAAGAAATGATCATTTTAAAAAAAAGTTTCAAGGGGACCATTTCTGTTTGAAAAGTAATGTCAAGTAGACCGGCAAATATTCGGTGACCTCGGCATTTGGGGCCAAAAACATAAATCAGATATCCATGCCTGATTCATCTTGAGAAAGTCAAACGATCCACATTATCTGTGAAAGCCGGATGCTTTTGTCTGTAATGACCCCTCCCAGCTGTGCTGAAGGTCCGCTCAGATATGACGCTGGCTGCGGGCAGGACAACCCCTCTATGGCGTGGCGAGCGAGCTCGGGCCATTCGTCCATTTTGGGATACCCAGAAGTCTATTTGGGTCCCGAACACATACAAAAACATCGGTGTTGAGACGAAAAATAGTTGTGCACCATGATCTTAAGGGGGTCCTTGTGTGTTGGATGTGTTGCCCTGCATTGCATGCGTTTTGGGGAGGTGGTAAATAAAGATTGCCAGAGGTCACCCCTTAGCCTTCGCCACCTTGCCTGCTGCTGGGTGCTGCAGCTACGGCTACTTGACACTCTACTGCTGTCACGTCGCTGATGTTGTTCCACCGTGAAAATTTGAAGAACGTGAAGCAGACGCAACAGATGTCTCCAGTTGATCAATCAGCAAGGTCTCCATTTCCTGCATTTTTACTCTCTATTTGGGTGGGTGGAAGGAAAGTGCTGAGTTTTGTTTTGTACCGGGGATCCCCGGAGGTGGCCACCCAGTAACTGTTGTTCATTTTGATGGCCTTAATGCGAGGATCATTTGGAGGAAATGGACATCCAAGCACTCATGTGAAGATGGAGCCTTGATTTCCCAAGCCTCTGGGTCAAGGGGAAACTAGCAAACGGGATCTTCCTCATCTTCCTCCTCCGCCTCAAATTCGCGCCAACCTCTTTCCAAGGCAGGGACGTCGGTAACGTCGGTGTCTAGGAATACCTCCTCCTCCTCCTCCGCTGCCTCCGGCACAGCTTCAACACAGCCCTGACTTGCCTGAGATGATGCACCCTGAGAGCTGAAGCGCCACCTTGCACTAGCCCTGGACCCCGAACCACTGCCTAATGAGGACCGATGAAATTGTGAAACGTCGGGCCTTGTGGGAATTGTACGGAGAGAAAGGCTCCGTGTCCGCATCTGTGTCACTCTCCCCCTCCGTCGCTGGCGGGACCTGTTCTTTCAAGTGTCCAACGATCGTTCAGAACTAAGATCACCACAATGCTCATGCTGACAAGGGCAATGTCCACACTGACCATTTTGTGGCTTCTTCAAAACTGGCAAGGATGGTGAAGAGCACTCTCACCTGCCTCCACTCTTGGTGGCTCAACACCCCGAGGTCCGAAACCGCTGCTTGTCGGGCCCCATGTGTCACTTCGTACAGCATAATGGCATTGCGCTGCTGCCACAATTGCTGGAGAATGTGGAGGGTGGAATTCCAGCGTGTTGCCACGTCAACAATGAGACGGTTGACGGGAGGCCGAGTTGACGCTGCAACGCAGCCAGCGGGACGAAGCAGGGTGCGAACGGCGGAATGCGAACTTAGACTTCGAGCCTTCCTCACAGGCGTCCAGACCCGGTAGCTCTTTAGAAATTTCTGGACAAAAAGGGTTTTAAAGAAAAGTGCCGGCAAGGGATGTGCTCCAGCCTACCGATCTCAAGGGCGGCCAGCAGATTTCGCCCGTTATTGCACACCACCTTGCCGGGCCCACAAGGTTCTGGCACCCAGCCAGTGCTCGGTCTCGTTGCAGAGAGCCGCCCACAGCTCCTGACCTGTGTGGGGACGGTCTCCAAGACAGATTAATTTCAACACGGCCTGGTTTCTATGGGCACGTGATGCCACCAGAGGACCTTTGGGGAAAGAACCCTGCACCACCTGCGGTTTTGAAGAGCGTGCGCCGAGCCTGAGAGCCACCGTCACCCCAGAGACATCCACCCAGCTCACCCAGTGAGCTGTCACAGAGATATAGTGGGGCAGCTGAGGAATGCTTGGTGGTGGCGGAGGAGGAGGAGGTGGAGACAGAGGGTGTGACAGTGGTTGGAGGCCCAGCGTTGGTCTGGCCTTTTTTGGCCAATGTGTTGCCTCCATTTCAACTCATGCATTCGCTGCATGTGACTAGACAGTTGGTGGTGGTTTTAAACCCCCTAAGGTTTTTGCCTCTACTTATGAGTTTACGGCAAAGGCGCATATGACATCGCTGGTGAATCAAGGCTTGCTCAAAGAAGGCCCAGGCTTGAGAGGTCCCTGACCTTTTTGACGGCGATAAGCGAGGAGCGGGGTTTGCGCTGACCGTGGCTGGCGGAATTATATCAGCGGACTTCTGCGACCGCCCTCACCCTTTTTTAGGCGGAACCCGTACTGACACTACCCATCAAACTTCCTCCTCGTCCAGTTGATGAAGCGCTCGCAAGCAAATTCTGCTGAAAAGACCTTTTTGGATCCGCAATGTCGTCATCATCATCAACACAGGTGACTTCGTCGTCCTGACATTCTGCATCCAGGAGCTGCGGCTACAACAAGAGGGACTTTCAAGGCGTTGCCGACCGCCCGGGATTTTTGCCGATTGACCGGCTTCCTTCTCCTCCTCTGATGGCATCAGTAACTGGGCGTCAGAGCAGAGAAAATCATCATCTTTGGCCCTTGATCTTTTGACATGCCTTCTGACCCCAACCGCATTTTGTCATCAAAGAGGTCTTCAGAAAATGGATTTACCACAGTGGTGGGTACACAGTTGACATTTGGGCTGCTTCATGTTGGACGGATGCTTTATGTGCTTATGACGACATTTGTGGCCGGACTGGGAGGACGAGGAGGTAAGACTGCTGGAAACAGGTTGCATTAACCACTGAAGGACAGATTGGCGACGCTGTTCGTTACTGAGATTCACAGGGCCCTGACCCAGCGATGACAGGCCTGACAGTCCTTCAACCGACGATCCGCTGAGCATGCGTGTTTGTCGCCAGCACTGGAAGGAGCACCTTCTCTCGTACCTCTACCTCCATGTCCTACCCCCCCCTCTTTGCTCGCTTACCACCTGCATTTCGCTCCATGTTCAGAATATAAAAATTTGAGAAAGTATGGAAGAGTTTGGGAAGTCTCTTATTAAAAAGACGGCAAATCACAGCTAATCCCCAAATCCCTCAAATCAAAAAAAAAAATTGCTTGTATTCACATTTAACTGCAAAGTAGATCTATCAACAAAGCTGGCCTGCACCAAAGTGAAAAAACACGATCTGAAAAGTATTCGGATAATACAAGGTATTTTTGGCACCTTTCAATTCCCCTTTGTGGTGACTACAAAATTGCTATATTCACATTTAAGTGCAAGGTGCCTCAATCAACAGAGCTGTAGTGGCCCCCAAAGTCAAAAAAAACACGTATCTGTAATGTATACGGATAATAAAAGGTATTTTTGGCACCTATCATTCACCTGGGGTAACTACACAATTGCTGGATTCAATTTAACTGCAAGGTGGCTCTATCAACAAATCTGGACGGGGCAATAGTGCAAAAAACACGTATCTGTAATGTTTTCGGAAAAATAAAAGGTAATTTTGGCACCTTTCAATTCACCTGGGGTGACTACAAAATTGCTTTATTCACATTTAAGTGCAAGGTGCCTCAATAAAACAAAGCTGTAGTGCGCCAAAGTAAAAAAACACGTATCTGTAATGTATTCGGATAATAAAAGGTATTTTTTGGCACCTATCAATTCACCTGTGGCGACTACAAAATTCTGTATTAAAATTTAACTGCAAAGTAGATCTATCAACAAAGCTGGCCTGCGCCAAGTGAAAAAACACTATCTGAAATGTATTCGGATAAACAAGGTATTTTTGGCCCTTTCAATTCACCTGTGGTGACTACAAAATTTGCTGGATTCAAATTTAACTGCAAGTTGGATATATCAACAAAGGGAATGGGCAAAATTGAAAATGAACACCTGTCTGAAATGTATACTGATAATTAAAGTATTATCAGCACCTAACAAAGAGACCTGCAGTTACTAGAAAAGATGTGTATCATAATATAAGTTCAGGCTCCCGAATATCCAGGAAATATTTCAATAGAAAATGTTTAATAATAAAGCTATTGCAATGCAATGTCTACACTAAGTCTTGGTGAACTTTACCCAGTATTCTTTATAGAGCTGCTGTGTTCGCCCGTGGCCCCTCCCCCTCCGCTCCCCCCACGACTTTACAGGGTAGATGCTGCTTTAAAATTCTTACCTAACTACATAAATTTTCCCAATCTCTAATTCAAAACTAGTTGTAAGGATCACAGCTAACAGTAGAGCTTTCTCTGTGAAAAAATAGAATAATTTCGCTGAGTGGTTGGCCCACAGGCAGAGCGCACGCCCTTTACTGCTATGAGACGCTGAGAGACACTGAGGCTGAACAGGAAGGGCTGTTCTATGTAAAACGAGGTCATGTGATTTTTCCACCCAATCGCAACCATACACATCTCAGTCATGACGTTCGCCACACATCTCACCCTGCTCTATTCTGTAAGCTGATTTGCTGGCCGCCAAAAGGGACAGGAAGCGCCGAAAATGGGGGCGATTTTAATAGATGATGCACAGATTTTAACCTAAATTATCGCATGATCTAAAAATTTCGATCAACATAAAAACTGTGCCGATTTCAACTTTGTCGATAATAATCGCTCAACACTATTCCTGATCTGTTTAATCAAATTCAGTGGGCTAAGTGGTTTTCTAAGTTAGACTTAAGGGGTCCTATAATCTTATCCGTATCATTGAAAAGGATGAGTGGAAGACCGCATTTAAAACTCCAGAGGGCCATTTTGAATATCTGGTTATGCCCTTTGGACTGTGTAATGCTCCCGCGGTCTTTCAGAATCTGGTAATCGACGTTTTCCGTGAATCAATTGGTCGTTGTATGGTCGTATATCTGGATGACATTTTAATTTACTCACAGGACTGGTCGTCACACATTAAACACGTGTGGCAAGTTTTGCAGATCTTGAAGATCAATAATTTGTTTGTCAAACTCAAGAAGTGTGTTTTTGCCGTTCAGGAGGTTCTTTTCCTGGGATATATCCTGACTCCCAACTCGTTTCATATGGATCCCGATAAGGTTTGGGCTATCCTCGACTGGGTCCGCCCTTCCTCCCTGAAGGCCTTACAGCGATTCCTCGGGTTTGCCAACTATTATCGAAAATGTATTCGGAATTTTTCTGTTCTAGTTCAGCCTTTGACTGATATGACTAAGAAGGGTAAATATCAGTAAGTGGCAACCTGAGGCTTTAGAGGCTTTCAAAAAACTTAAGCAGTGTTTTGTCACAGCCCCAGTCTTGATTCAAGTGGACCATTCCAAACCCTTTGTTGTTGAGGTAGATGCTTCTGAATTCGGGGTAGGGGCGGTCCTTTCTCATGGGTCAGCCACCATGAAATAATCTCCATCCTTGCGCGTTCTTTTCCCGTAAATTTTCCTCGGTGGAAAGGAATTATGATGTTGGGAACCGGGAGCTGTTGGCTATTAAGTGGGTCGTCGAGGAATGGCGCCACTTCCTTGAAGGCGCCCAACACCAAGTCACGGTTCTAACTGATCATAAAAACCTTACCTTTCTAGAGAACGCTAAAAGGTTGAACCCACGTCAGGCTTGTTGGGCGTTGTTTTTTACCCGCTTAAATTTTGTCGTCACCTACAGATCGGGATCTAAAAATGTTAAAGCTGATGCGTTATCTAGGAGCTTCTGTGCCAGTCACTCATCTCGGAAGGATCCAGTACCCATTTTACCCAAGGAGACAATTGTCTCAGCCATGTCCCCTATTTTAGCCACTGAGATTAAGACACACCAGGAGATGAGACCTGCTAAGTGTCCTGCTTCTAGTGTCATTGTCCCCACTCAGTTTCTGTTATTAAAGGACTGACATGATTCTGTATTATCTGGACATCCCGGAGTAGCTGGCACAAAGAGGTTGATCTCTCGCACCTACTGGTGGCCGACATTATATCGTGATGTGGAGGCCTATGTGGCAGCGTGTGAAATTTTTGATCGGGCAAAGTTTCCCAGAACTCGTCCTCCTCGAGAATTTTGTCCTCTTCCCATACCCGAGCATCCATGGACCCAATTTTCCATGGACTTTATGAAAGATCTTCCTACCCCTGAGGGTAAGACGGTCATTTGGGTGGTGGTGGACCGCTTCAGTAAGATGTGCCCCTTTTGGGTTTCCCTTAGGGGGTTTGCCCCTCGTCCAAAAAAACTTTCCCCAGCTTTTTTAAACAAACCCATTTTGAAACTTTCTGGGTTTCCCGGGGGAATATCGTTTTGAAGGGGGTCCAAATTTTTTTCTGTTTCTGGAAACCCCTGTAAGCCTCTGGGGATTCCCTATTTCCCTTTTCCTCGGGCCCTTTCCCCTTGAGACCCAATTTTTCAAACGGGAGGGTAAATTCATACGGGGTTTCACCCAAAAACTTTGTTGTTTTGTTTGTTCAGCAAGGGGGATTGGGGGTTTAAAACTTACCCTTTAGTGGAATTTTCGGATTAATAATAGGTTTAAAAATTTGTCTGGTTTTTTCACAGTTTTTTTTGTAATTTTGGGTTTTCACCCCAGACATGCTTCGTTATCCCTTTCTACTTTTGATTTACAAAGGGGGGGTGGGATCGTTTTTAAAAAATCTGTGCCAGTTGGGGCCCCGTTCAGAAGAACTTGCTCAACGCCAGAACATCCAGAAGGGAAAGTGTGACAAGAGGGTTTTTTGCTCAGTGGTTTTTCTGGGGAGATAAGGTTTGGTTGGGCCCCCCCAAAATCTCCGCCCAAAAAGGGGCCTTCCGGTAAAATGGCTCCCCGATTTGTGGGCCGTTTTTTGTGCAAAAAATTTGTTAACCAAGTGGGGATGCCCCCTTTCTGAAGTTTCCTCCGTGTCTTGGGTACATAAATTCTTTCATCATCATTATTTTAAAAAGGTAAAATTTCCCTTTTATGACTTCGCCTTCCAAGCCCCCCCCCTCCCGTTAATTTTTGATGGTGAATTGGAAACGAGGTTTCCCCGTATCTTGGGGTCCCACAGGGTTTCAGGATCTCCCCAAAATTTTTGGTCCAAATTTGGAAAGGGTTTTGGTTCGGGAGGAGGGGGGTTGTGGGTTTTTCCCCCCCCCTTCTTCATTTTCCCCCCCCCCCCCCCCCCTGGAGGCAGGAATTTACGGGAATTCCCATTCCCCCGGGGCAAAACCCCAAAACCCGGGGAAGGGGCCAGTTTGGGCCCCCCCTAAAAGGGGGGGGACTGCTTTGGGAACGTTTTTGCCGGGGGAGGGCAAGTCGTACAGGGGTTAACCCCCCTTTGCCCCGGGGGACACAAACCCCGCGAAGCCTGGCTGATGAGCATAGGATTGACAGCCCGGCTTTTTAATCTGTTCGATTTAACCTGTCAGTGTGTTTTAAAACCTTTTTCCCATGGGAAAAGGGTTTTCCCAAAATCTTCTCCTGGTTTTGTTAGGTTTTTACACCTGGGTTTCCTGGCTCCGGCTTTTCCTAGACTTTGTTTCTGTCCCACCCTTTTTGTACCGCGGTTTTCCCCCAGTGTTTTGATCCTTGGCTTGGGTTCCGTTATTCTTTTGGGTTTTTGATTTTGGCTTTGGGCGGACCCGTACCAAATTTTCGCCCGGGGCTTTTGACTTTTTCGGGTTTCCCCTGCGCCCTGACATAGTAAACATTGGGGCCCTTTTCGTACCCGTTGGGGTTTTGCCTTTTGGGCAGCACCCAAGTAGGCAGGGACTGGGGCTGGGGGGGCAGTCGGGCCTTTCTGCAAACCCCCTTGACATGGGTAACTTTTCCCTTTTAAATGGAAGCCCTAAGTAACTGTTTTTGATGGTTGCTTGAGATGAACTGCCGGCCGAGAGCAGACATGACCTTACTGTTCAGCTGAAATGACAGTATTTCTGGGATGCACTGTCACTTTCAAATCATTAATGAACAAACTTGCCAAATGAAGGGGGCTTTGGGGCTTGTTTGGGGCACTGAGATCCCATCCCAAAATTTTTTCCAAACACCACTATCACCTAGAAAGTTTTTTTTTCATGCTTGGGGGGGATTTTAAAGGCTCCTTTCCTTCAAAACTTGGGGCCCCCATGTTTGAAACTGTTTGAACCCGGACTTTCTTTGTTCTCCCTTTCAATTTTTTTAGAGCACCCGTAATTTAAAAATGAAAAAGGGGGTTTTGGGTTGTTTGCATAGGCAAAAAGGAAAGCCTTTTGAAATAGGGTTTTCATTTAAAGTCCCCCCTTTGGGGTTGATACGATTGTAAGGGATTGACGAGGGGAAGGGGGAAAAAAAAACTTCAAAGCAAAAAAAATTAAAAAAAAAGGTTTTCATTTATTTTGCAATTTTCTTTGATTTTTTCCAAAAAAAATGAATGAAGGTAATAAATAGTTATTTTTTACCACCAAAAAACATGTATGCTGTACTGTATTCACCAAAAATGAAGGGTTTTACAGGTTTTTT
>JAODAL010027738.1:0-54439 GCA_025379985.1 Phyllomedusa bahiana
TTTTTTGGGGGGCATTTTGCTGTGACATGCAGCATAAAAGGTCCTTTTCTAAAAATGTTGTTTTAACAGACATTTGTTCTTCACAATTGTAAAGGTGGCTCAAGGGGATGGTTTTGCTGTCAAAAAAAACAGGAATGGTAGGACATGTTAAGGAACTTATTGGCAAAAAAAAACTTGTATTTGAAAGGTCTTTTAACCCAAAGCTTTCAACCCCTGATTGAGAAAACCCATTTAATACAAAAAAAAAAAGAGAAACAAAGAATTTTGGTGGGATTCCCATCCTATTTTAAAAAATTTGTGTTTTTCTAAAATTAAAGTAAAAAAAAAAACTTGCATGTAAAAAAATAGCTTTTTTAAAAAATTTCATCTGAATTGTACAAGGGAGGTACGGAAACTTGACCGATGTAGGTATTCAGAGGACATGGATTTGGGGAGCACGGACGAGAACAAAGTACAGAGCCATTTCCCCCGCACGTTGAGAAAATGAGAAAAAAAATGCCCCAAAAAAAAGGGCCTGGGTGTAACAGGAGGTTAACCACCATATTTCCAAGTAAAACTCAATTGGTCCACATCATACGGGGGACAAGCGCACCCAGGTTTGACTGTGTATAAAGGAAGGGGGAGTTCCACACTTCCGTTCCCCGCACTCTGTTCCAGCACGACAGTTTTTCGTTGCGCTCATCAGGGATTTTAACCTGCGTGTTAATTACGGACGCCACCCGGGGCCCTTCACCGCACCCACTGTAAACTCCCCGGCCCGGGGGTCATGCTGTGGCCCAGGACGGTATAGTCAAAATCCAGTGAAAAATAAAAGGTGGTTTTTAAAGACTCCTTTTTTTTGGCACTTTTTAAATGTGGGGGGTCATGCAGGTTTTTGGGGGTCAGTGTGGCCCAGGAAGGTTAGTCAATGTTCCAGTTCAACTAAAAAAGGTGGTTGAAAGACTCCTTTTTCCGCACTTTTTAAATGTGGGAGGATGCAGGTTTTGGGGCTCATGCTTGGCCCCAGGACAAATATTCAAAATGTCGTTTTTTAATAAATGATGGTTCAAATATTGCTTTGGCACTTTTTAAAAATTTTTGGGTGGTTTTTCAGGTTTAAGGGTAGGCTGTGGTACAAGACAGGGATAGTGAATGGTCTGGCCCTTTTTTTTTTGTACTTTTATAACCTAATGTGTTGCCTAAATGTAGCACATATATTTGACTGTTGTGGATGTTAATTTCAGCTTCTCCAGCCTTGTTTGGGTGTAATAAGAAGGTGTTGTTCTCTCCCATAGACTTTATGGTCACGCTCATAACGACGCTCACTATCGAAAAAAACCCCTTATCGATAGCGGCCGACACATTAAACGATCGATCTGATACCCAAAAAGCAATCGCTCAACACTAGTGTTTATACAAAGGATGTAACTTATGTCAAATTGTTACTATCAACCACAGACCATACAAACTAACAGCAATGTTTTTGATGATTTCAATGCTTTTGTGACTTAACAAATCCTGTGTTTACCCAACATAATGAGAATGAAGCTTATTTTGTTAGTCAATATTATATAGTTCTATACATTAATTTAAAAATTGCATCCCTTATTGTAAATATTACCTGTATAAATTAGTAAATGTCTCAAAATTTTCCCCTTTTAAAATGTTACCTTTACCTCAAATACATCTTTTTCTGTGACACTTCTTTAGTTTGAAGCATTAGAAGGTTTGCTAAAAAGCCAAGATACATTTAAACTCTTGCTATTATTTTGGGTTCTTTTAGAGGAAATGAGTGTCTGCTATCAGGAGGACCATTATTTATTGCACTGCACTAATCCTACACTTAGCTGAAAGCAGCCCAGTCATCATATACAGCTGCTTCCTATACTTTCTCAATCCACCTTTGTTGTGAACAGATGAGTCTCTGTATTGGTCTGCTCACTTCAGGCACAACAATAGGTACAAGTGCTTTGTTAGGCTTTGTTTGAGGGGGTCATAGTGCTTTTTTGATATTACATCTCTGCAAAATGGCCAGTTTTTTGGGAATTGCCACCAAAATGAAAAGCAATACACTTTGGTTTGTCTCTGTGATGTTATCATTAAATGACTGACCAGGATGTGATCTGGTAGTCATTTGATGTACCATACAAATGATAACCAAAAATACATACCGCAATAACTATTACTGAAATAGTATTTAATTTGGAAAGTCAATTTATTTGTGGTTTTGAAAGAAACCCGAAAGAAAAAACTAAGTAGGATTTTTTCAGCTTTACAATTGAACTTTATGTTCTACACAGTGTGCCATTTTGTAGTGTAAACTATAGGGTTATTATGTTGCCCTTCCAAACATAAAATTGTATTTGTAACTATACATTGACACATAGTACATACATACATATACATAGTATATGCTAACATTTTCAGCTTCATTGGATTTCTCAAACTTTCTACATTCCAGCTGCTAACCATTGACTTTCATGTAGTAATTCCACACTAACGACTTTCATTACTGAAAAATCCTTCTACTACATAATTTCTTAGTCTTAAAAATAAATAAAATACCAAGACCCAAAATCCGAGTAACACCAATGGCAAGATACAAGAGGCCAAAATAGTTGTCATTTTTTAGGTCCAAGAATCTGACGCAGATGTAGAATCTTATTGACTATAGTCAAAAATATTCTTACGCAAATTTTGGTCTTTGGATTCTGGATTTTAATAATCACATTTTACTAGGTCTTGCTATTGTGACAACAAATCTTGCAGTGTGTGTATGGGTGTAGGGTGAGCTGAACTCTGCATCTAATATGTAAGTGGTTCCTTGGCTCCAACTGTTTGATTGAGCATCAGGTGCTGGGCTCTTGGCTGAAGTCAGTACTTGGGTCTGGGCAGCTGGCTCATTTATTTGAGCATGGTATGATGCTTTAATGTGCACTTTGTCACCATAATTTGTGCACTGTATGGCATAATCACACTGAATTAGTGTAATAATAAAATGTGATATTCTCTACTTGAAAATAGATTATGTCATGTTTTGAGCTATTGATAAACAAACTCAGATGGATTTGCTGCATTGACTGCCTAGAAAGTTTAAGACTTATTTAATTCCTCATACATCTTAAACATATATATTATGGGTAAGTGTAGCACTATTGTAGATTTTTAGTAACCTCTCTTGGCAACCTTCCAACGCCACGTCAACTTCGGTTTATTGCAAAAACACACAAAATAGAAGGACACAAAAAGTGCTCTCTCTTTTAACTTGCATGGTATTCTAATTGGACATGTGTCAAAAGTTATGAAAATCTTGCACTAATGAATAAAGGGCTTGATGTCAACATATATATCATGTCTTCCTCTTGTTCTATATCTATTCATCTGAAATATAAGATTCAATAGAGTAGGGATGAGGAAGCACACATGGAATACCCCTGTAATATTTGTTGTGCTCATGATTAAACTCTTCTCATTATAATGAAACTAGAATAATTGTCACTTTCAAGGAGGAAGTCCACCAGTGAGCCTCTTGAGTCCTACATACAGCGGGTGAAATAAGGATTGAACATATCACCAATTTCCAAAGTAAATATATTTTTAGAGGTGATATTGACATGAAATCCTCACCAGATGTCGGTAACAATCCATTCAGTACACACAGGCAAAGAAATCAAACCATAGATGTCTATAAATTATGTGCAATAATGAGAGATGAAACAGGGAAAAAGTACTGAAAACATGAAGAAAGAGAGGTGCAAAAAGCCATGGCAAGTCATGACTCCAGCTGAAATCTATCAGTAATTAGAAAGCAATCCTGCTACGTAGTGAAAAAATAATATCAGCTGGTTCAACTGATGGCCTATAAAAGATGCCACACAAGACACACCTCATGATGAGCTAAGCTAGTGAGCTGTCTCAAGACCTTTGCAACCTTGTTGATGCAAAAAAATACTGATGACGTTGATTACAGAAGAAGTTCTAAACTATTGAACGTTCCAGGGAGAATTGTTGGGGCCAAAATCTGGAAGTGGGAAGCATTTAATTTCACCATAAACTAGCCACAACCAGGAGCTCACCGCAAGATTTCAGACAGAGGAGTGAAAAAACTTATCACAAGAGTTGTCCAAGCGCTAAGGACCACCTGTGGAGAGCTACAGAAAGACCTGGAATTAGCAGGTACAATTGTTTAAAAAAAAACACTAAGTGATGTACTCAACCTCCTTGGTCTGTACACACGCTCACTAAGCAAGACTCCATTGTTGAACAACAAGCATGTTCAAGCAGGTTTAAAGTTTGATCAACAACATTTAGACAAGCCTGTCAAACACTGAGAGATTGCAGTCTAGTCAGATGAGACCAAAATTTAACTCTTTGGATGCCATAATACACCATTTTTGGAGGCCAAAAGGCACTGCATATTACTCCAAAAACACCATACCAACAGTGACATTTGGAGGTGGTAACATCATGGTGTGTGGCTGTTTTTCAGGATACGGCACTGGCAAACTTCATATAATTAAAGGCAGGATTAATGGACAAATGTACAGGTACTTGATAAAAATCTGCTGCCATCTATCAGGATGATGAAAATTAAATGAGGGTGGACATTTCAGCCATACAATGATCACGAACACAACGCCTAGGAAACTCTCAATATAGAGCTGACCTGAATCCAATTGAAAATCTATGGAAGGAACTAAAGTTCAGAGTTCATAGGAGGATCCCACAAAACCTTTAGGATTTGAAGAGTGTTTGTGTGGAAGAATGGGCCCAAATCCCACCTTAGCAATGCATGTGACTAGTTTCTCCACACAAGAGGCGTCTTAAGCTGTTATCACCAACAAAAACTTTTGTATGAAGAATTAAATACATTTCAGTAAACGTGTTTTATTTTTTTTTTCCCTTTGGTTCATTTCTCATTAAAAACAAAAAAATAACTTACTTCTTTTTTGGACAACAAATTTTTGGTTTTTCCTTTCCCTTGTGTTTTGGGATACTTTTTTATCGACATTTTGGGGTTTTGTAAAAAAATAAATTTCCCCCGCCCAATTAAAACCTTTTTTAAAATTTTTACTTTTTTAAGGAAATTTGGGGGAAATGTCCAATACTCATTTCACTCACTGTTTGTCTGTAAGCAGAAAAAAAAGGTGGTTTGCGTTTCCCCCCGGGTTTTTTTTTGTGAAGTTTTTTAAATTTATCAGTAATGCAAATAACCCCAAGTAAACCCAAAAACAGGGGACGAATGACAGCACATTTTGATAAAATTTTGACTCATTTTATATCCTGTTTAATTTTGGCTTTTTAACACTTGGAAAAAAACTGTCCTTTTTCATCTGACAACTTTTTCTCTAATCACAACATAAACAGACCTTTGTGACAGCAGTTTATCTCCCACTGGAGTGGCTCCTATACTTGTTATATCATCAGTCAATCCCCTTTGAAAAATGGTGATTTGGGGGAGGGAAGCTTTTTTCTAAGGGTGCAGGGGAAACCTTTTAAAAGTTTTACTTGCACTTAAAAACTCCCAATTTAGTATTCAGAAAATTAACTTTTATTTTTTATAATTTTATGGCTGACTTTTAAAAGTATTTTGTTTTCTTATTTTTTTTCACAAAGTGACAGTTTAATATAAAAAATCTAAACTTGAATTTAATAAGTTTCAGATATATCAGAAAATTTAATTTAAATTGGTTTTTAATTTTTTTTAAACACTTTTAAAAAAGTCCCCGGGAGAAGAAAGGTTTGGTTTTTTTGAAGCCCGTCATGGTCTTTTTGAGAAAAGTAGAATGTAAAAATGGCTGCAAAAAAAATTAACGGTTTTAAAAAAAAAAAAAAAAAAAAAACCCTTTGCACCCAACAAATGGCGGGCCCAAGGGATTTTGAAGAAAATTATTTATTTTGTGATAAAAACCCAAAAATGCAAAAAAGTGGCCCCTGAAATTAAAAGGTAGAATAAAAATCAAACATTTTGGAGAAATTTTTTAGGGAGGGGGAAAAATCCCTTTTTCCAAAAGAAATTACCTTTTACTTTTTCTTTTGCTAAAAAAGTTTTAAAAAATCTGTGTCAACATCTGTTAAAAATTTATTTAATAAACCCCAAACAACTATTCCCATGTTACTTATTACCAGGAGGACTTGTGAGACGTGGTGCATGCTTGGTCCCAAAAATTTAAAATTTTTCGCAGAAACCAGTTTTTTTTTTATATGCTTTTAAATTTGGGTTTAATTTGATTATAAAAATTGGGTTTTTCCCAAATAAATTTCTGCAGTGTTGTGGCTGGGGAGGGGGAGGGGGGGGGGGGGGGGGGGGCGGGGGGGGGGGGGGAATGGGATGTTGTGACTTTTTTCAAATAATGTTTTTGATTAGTTTAGAGCCCCAAAAAAAATTTTTCCTGTCTAGTAGGAACAAAAATTTAAAAATTTGGTTTGAGGGTTTAAAAGACCCATTTTTTTTTGGGATTTTGCCTATAATTTTTAAAAACAAAGAAATCAATTGGGGAAAATTTCAGGGGGTTGGAATCAATACATAAAAGAAAAAGGGGTTTATATCTTTTCCTTTTTCAAAATGCCTTATTTTCCTTTTTTCCCCCATATGCACTGAAGGAGCAAAAGCCCCCCAGTGACTTCCCATTTAGCAAGAAAAATATGTTCTTCTTTTTAAATTTTCCAAGTCTAACTGATTTAACCCCAAAAAGGGAAAATTTTTTATCCCCCCCTAAACGCTTTTTCAACCCCCTTCCTTAAAATGCAGCTTTAAAAAAAAATTATAGTTTTGAGGAAATGCAACCCTTTTATTACCAAGGGGTCTTGGGGACTGTTTTTAAAAACAGTTGAAACCAAAATTTTTTTTACTACCCCTTATATAAAAAAACATATGCATGTTTTTTTTTTATTTTTTTCACTATCGGGAATTTAAAATAGAAATAAAAGCTTTACCTGTTTAGGTCATTTGGGGTTTTCCAAAAAATTATTTATATTTTGAAAATGACAGAAAAATTTTTTAATACAATTTCTGCAAAATGAAAATTTTTAAAATAGTTTTTCCAATTTTTTATTTGGTAGTTTTCCCCTTTTTAAACTGTTTGACTTGGATCAAGGGTTTGGGATATCCTTTCCAAAAGCTTCCCCCAAAATTTATTTTTGGTAGGAATTTTTTTTGGGGCCCAATTTCCCTCCTGGGGAAAAAACGGGTTTAATAATCCCCGGGAACCATTTTTTTGTAGGTCACCTTGCTCAAAAACCCAGCCTTTTTCAGTTCCTTTGCCCAAAATTTTCAATAGGATTAAAGGTTTGAAAGAGCTTTTTTGGGGTTTCCCTCCCAAAATTTTGATTTGGGGTTACCCTTAAAGGGACACTTTGAAACCATTTTGGCAGTAGGCTTGGGGTAATTTTTCCCAAAAGGGAAGCCCCCATTTCCACCCCCAAGGGTTTCCCGGGGCTGATGTTCTTGAGATGTTGCTTCAGTATTGCCCATAATTTCTTATCCTCTTGATCCCAATAAATTTTTGTGAAGTCCCTTGGGTCCCCCCCCTTACAAAAAAAAAACCCCAAAAACATAAATGCTTCCCCCCCTTTTAAAAATTTAAATTACCCCGGGATGGTGTTTTCAGGCTTTAAAGCTTCTCCTTTTTTCCCCCCAAATTTGTAACGAGGGGTCTTTAAAGGCCAATCATTTTTAAAATTTTAGTTTCCCCAGCCCAAAGGGACTTTGTATCCAAAAATGCAGGTCTTTCTTCCTTTGTGTGCTTTTGAAAATATTAAATCTGGTTTTTAATATTTTTTCCTTTTGCCCGAAATTTGGCTTTTTTTCCCCGGGGGCCCCCCAGGAAATTTTGACGGTTTTTTAACCCCCCCCAGCCCAACATTTTTTTGGGGTTTTTTTACAGTAGGGGCCCCTTTTTCCCTTGGGTTAAAAAACAACAAACTTTTTTACCCAAAAGGGGCCCCCCGGGTTTTTTTCCGGGGCCACCCAATTCTTCACAATTCTTTTGGGCTTTTTGTTTTTTTTTATTTAAGGGGCACTCGAAAAAAGCAACATTTTTGGGGGGGGAAACAAAACGGGGAACCCGTTTAAACTCCTGAGGGTTTTTTTGTTTGCCTTTAAATATTCCCATCTTAAAAAATTGGGGTTTACTTTTGGGCCTTTTTTTTATTAATTATTTTTTAAAACCGGGGGGAATGGAAACAAAAGGAAAAACCAAAACCCCGGGGAAAAGGGAAAAAAACCCAGGATAAAACCAGATTGGGGGAAAGGGGTCCCAAAAAAAAAATTTTAATTCTTCCTAATAACTTGGGTTGATTTCCTTTTATACTTTCCCAAGGATTTTAAACAAAAAAGGGAAGCATTTGGGGTTGTTTGCTTCCCCAAAAATATACTTTAAAAAACTTGGCCCTTTAATTAATTAAACCCCCGGGGTTTTGGGAAAAAATTCTTTCAGGACCCTATTTCCCAAAGGCCCTCCCCTTTTTTTTTTTTTTAGGGGTTTTTCCCCCCCTTTTTTTTTCCCTTTTTAAAATTTTTCTTTTTTTTTTTTTCCCTTTTTTACTTTTTCCCAAACCCTTTTTCCCTTTCCCCCTTAAAAAATTTCCTTTTCTCCCTTTTTTCTCCCCCCTTCCCCATCCCCCTTTAAATTTTTTCCCCCCTTTTTCTCTCTTTTCCCCCTCCCCCCCCAAATCCCCCCCCCCCCCCCCCCCCCCCGCCCCATTCTTCTTCCCCCCATCTCTCTCTCCCCCCCCCCCCCCCCCCCCCCCCACCCCCCCCCCCCCCCCCCCCCCCCCCCCCCCCCCCCCATTTTTTAATTTCCCCCCCCCCCCTTTTTTTTTTTTTTTTTTTTTGAGGAAAAACTATAAAAAATTTTGGTAATCCTTTTTCCCTAAAAGGGGTTTGGTTTATTTTTAAATTTCATGTCAGTTAGTGAGAAAAAACTTTGATATGGTCTTTTTTAAAAGGTGTATAAAAACTTCTATTTCAACTGTGGGGTGTATTTTTTTAAATTTTTTCCGTTTTCTTTTTTTGGCTAAAACAATAAAACCCTACTTTATTTGGGTACTGTCGTTTTCAGCTACATTCCCACATACAGCCAGCAGGCAATTAGAAATTAGCCGGGGACCCGTGGTAGAAGTGGGGAAGGGCAGTTATGTTAGGCAGGAGTTCAATTCAGTTGTAAGCTGTAATTTGGATGAGGGTCTAGTTGTTACACCCATGGGGCCCCATGTGACTTCGCCGCAGTGGAAAAAAAGGAAGGAAAGGGCCATTACACTATACCTGGGTGGGAGGGGGGGATTACTCAAAGAACAAGAGCAAGAAACAGTGAGAGAGATAAAGAGAGACAGACAGACATGGAAGATGACAGAAAAGGGAACCAGCCAAAGAAGTAAGGATCAGCAGCACAACCTTCTTCTTAAATATGTATCGTCTCAGACACCTGAATCCACAGGGTATACATGACGGGTTAAAGACAGCCAGCGGGTCGAAACATTGCATGTTTTTCTGGAAGATATTTTTGGAAGAATTTTGAAATTTTTTTACTTTTCTAATCCGCTGAATGCTGTTTCATGTTTCTATTTAGAAAACGAAAACTGTCAACCAAAAGAGAAAGAGAGGATTTTTAGCCCTTTTAAATAGCCCCTTTCCAGGTCCACTTGCCCGAAATTCAGGCCCCGTTTTACCCGACAAGAAAGAATTTTTTCCGCTTCTAATGGGCTTGGAAGACCTCCCGAGAGGTGATACTGAAACAATTGTATTACAATAAAGGGGACAAGAGAAAAGGGGCCTAACCCCCCTCTGTACTGATCTGTTTGCATTGTAAGTGATTTTACCAAAATTAAAAACCCCGCCTGGGCCCCCAAAAAATTTTGTTGTCTTTTGTGGTACTTTTCCACAGGGGACATACAATTTCCAAACACACAACCCCTAGTTTGCAACCATCACCAACACCATATGGTAGTAACAATTATATCTTATGACATTTAATTCAAAACTAATTTCAAATGCCGTACAAAAGTGTGGTGTCACTTAGAAATGTCCTTATTTTTGAAAGAAAAGCACAGTTTTTTCAATGAAGCTAACATTAAATGAAACAGAAATCCACTCTATACATTAATATGGTAAATGACTATTCTAGCTGCAAACGTCTGGTTGTTAATGCAAAATCTACATAGGTGTATAGAGGCCCATTTCCAACAACCATCACTCCAGTGTTTTAATGGTACATTGTGTTTGCTAACTGTGTAAGAAGGCTATTGGATATTTTGTACACCCTTGAAACACCCTTGTCTAAATGTTGTTGAGCAAACTTTAAAAGCACTTAAACATTCTTTTTGTTCAGCAATTAAGTCTTGTATGGTGAGTGGGATACCATCCAAAGAGGTTGTGCACATTACTTATTGCTTTCTTTGAAACAATTGTACCTGCTGATTCCAGATATTTCTGTATCTCTCCACAGATAGTCCTTGGACAACTCTTGAATTATTTTCCTTCCTATGTCTTCAGTAGTTTATAAATTCTTATGTAACCAATGCCATCAATATATTCTGCAACAATAATGTTTTTAAGGTCTTGAGACAGCTCACTGGTTTTACCCATCATGAGATGTTTCATGTATGGCATCTTTGTAATGAGACACCTTTTTATAGGTCATCAGTTGAACCAGCATGTTATTATTTTTCACTAAGAGGCAGGATTGCTTTCTAATTACTGATAAATTTCAGCTCGTGTCTTGACTTTCCATGGCTTTTTGCACTGCTCTTTCTTCATGTGTTCAATACTTTTTCCTGTGTCATTTCTTAGTATTAAACATAACTTAATTTATGGGCAACTATGGTTTGATTTATTTGCCTGTGTCGGTTGGATAGGTTGTTTCTGACATCTGGTGAGATTTTCATGTCAATAGCACCTTTAAAATATATATTTGCTTAGAATAATGGTGCCATGTTCAGTTCTTATTTCACCTGCTGTATATATTTAGATATAGTCAAAAATGTTCCACTAACTTAAAATAATCAGAGTGTAAACTATAAAATCAAGCAACCTGTAAGTATGTCACTACATTAGCAGTATCTACTGGTTAGTATTCTTTTATCCACCTCTCTCCTCACTACTCCCCTGCCTCTCCCCTCTGCCAGTCCCTTCACTGGCTACCCATTGCCCAGCAAATTCACTTCAAGTTGCTAACCATGCCCTACAAAGCTCTCCATAATCTCTTCCCTCTATACATCTCTGCCTTAATCTCCAGATACTCCCCCTCACGCAATCTCCGCTCCTCACAGGACCTTCTTCCCTGCTCTCCCCTTATCAGCTCCTCACATAACCGTCTCCAAGATTTATCTCGTGCTTCCCCCACACTCTGGAACTCACTTCCCCAACACATCAGACTCTCTACCACTTTCACCAGCTTCAAAAGCAACCTGAAAACCCATCTTTTCAGGAAAGCCTATAAACTATAGTACTCCTGCTGTCACTACACCCTCCACAAACATGTCTGCCCCCACCTTCTGTCTTTTTCCCCCTTCCTTGTAGATTGTAAGCCTTCGCAGGCAGGGTTCTCTTTCCCTCAGTGCCAGTTGATTGTCACATACTGTCAGCATTGAACTTGTTTGACTTATGTTATGTTTGTAACCCTCTTAAATGTACAGCGCCCTGGAATCAATGGCGCTCCAAAAAAATAATAATAATAATAATTTTGACATGTAAACCCCAAAGCATATACTGGTGTGAATGGACTTTCTCACACATTGATGATATGAATAAGTGAGAGGTGCAGATTACATAATTTCTTCACAATACAGTACATATGTTAGTGGACCCCAAATGCTGACATGCCACATATTTTTTCTAGTCTATATCTTGTTTATTATTATAGTTATTTTGAGAAATGCACTGCACAGAGTACTTCACCATATCACAAAAACATGGAATATTACTCTGCAGATTTATAGTAGCTAGAATAGAGATAGCTGGCGGTGTTGAAATAAAATATACATTAATGCAGGGCTGAAATAATGATAGAAGATAATCGTTTCAGTGCTACAATTGCTGGAATATGTTACTTATAATAACTTGCATTTTCTGATAGTTGAGGAGAAGGAAGGAATTTTCAGAGAGAACTCCAGGGAGCTGTTTCTATTAAGCTGCTGGCAGGTGGTTTATCATGACTTCTTACATCCCATAATAAAGTCGAGCAATTCAGCAAAGTAACATTGTATTTCTTTTGTGCATCTGTATGAAAATTCATTCAGCAGTGTCAAAAAAGAAAAGAAATCATTGTATGTAGATTGTATTACCGTGTAAAAGTCTATTTTTCAGACATCTTTATTGATGCCATTGAAGAAAAAAAAAGACATATTGACAACATACATTTGAATGATTTACGGTAAGTAATCAGGTCTGGAACATCACTGTCCATTTATGAAAAACAGTAAATGCACAAAACAACCTTTTATTCAACACAGGTGGACTATATCTAGACGCTAATCAGAAGTTAGAAACATTTTAGACCTCTGATGAGGAGCCCCTAAGGGAGCTTTCACACAGTGCGTCTTTTGATGTTTTTTTGGGGCTGTGCATTTCTGCAAAAAAAAAAGTATCAAAATATGCACTGTGTGAAAGCACCCTAATGCCCCAAATGCTCACACTTAAATTCTTCCTAGTATGCAAGTAAAGGTATTGACTAGCGGGAGTGTAGCTAAAGACTCATGGGCCAAGGTGCAAAACGTCAGCTTGGGGCCACCTTACTCCCAGACACCGTCTGTGGACCAAAATTTTTCAACAACAGGTTCCCTACTTGACGTGATTGGTGTCTGTGGTGTAGCACATTGCAGAAAACTATTTCTATAAAATTGTCCAATAGTAGAAAATTAATTTCAAATGGGACCAAAGAAAAACAAGTTATGCAGCCAAAGTGTCTGTTTCCTCTTGCATCCCTCTGCCCCCGCCTACCCCCAAAAAAAAAAAAATGTTAAGAGGTAAACAGGAAAAAAAAATGCAATTATCCCTCTTGTTTTATGGGTTTACACTGAAAAGTTTAATTAGAATGCTATCTGTAATCTGCTCGTGTCAGTATAAAGGCCACATTATCACTACTATATAGTGACTAATACTATCATGTTACTGACCAAACCAATATACCAAGATCAATATTACCAATAACAACAATATACAAGGACCAAAGAATACCTCATGTATCACTACCATATAGTGACTAATACCATCATAATGTTACCAACCAAATCATTATATCAAGACCAATAATACCAATAACAACAATATACAAGGACCAAATAATACTGCCACATCATGACCACATATCACCACCATAAATATACTGAATAAAGCCATCATACTCTTACTGAATATAAGCCATTACACTAAGACCACTATTACCCCCATATAGTGACCATATAGTGGTAGATAGTTTTATCCAGCCTCTGCAGACTGAATACTACCACCATACAGTGGTAGATAGCAGCTCTACACAGAGTCCACAGCCATATAAGTGATTACAGGACAGTTACATTTAGGGACCCACAGGTGACGTCTTATCTGATGAGAGTTATTCTCTTTCCGTTTTTTTTCTTCATCCAGTCCAGACCATCATGAAGTTTTCGACTGGCCACATCTTGTCAATGTAGAATTTATCGCACAAACATGTTAGACTCCAAGAAGTGAAAGTTCCTGCAACCAACTATAGGGGCCTCATTTGTGCCACCAGTATGTAGGAACACACTGGCCATCACAAAGCCCTGATTTCAATCTCATTGAAAATTTATGGGCAAAGCTGAAAAGGCAGGTGCAGGCAAAGCGACCTACAAACATGGCTCAGTTACACAAGGGCAATGCTACCAAATACTATTTAAATGTATGTAAACTTTTGACTTTGCAGAAAGTCATAAAAATGCCTAAAAAATTCTCTCTCTCTCATTATTCTGGCATTTGGCAAATCTAAATAATTTTGATAATCCTAATTGAAAAAATGGTCAAGGTTTATTTTGATGATTCATGCATATGTGCATATGCACATGCATATGTGTCTTTTTAATATACTGTATGTAAACTTCTGGTTTCAACTGTATGTATATATATAATTATATATAATATACATATCGTGTGTGCTTGTAATGTGTATACTCTATGTTACATGAGACTGACATGGGTGGCAGACATGCTGGTGTTTGTAGATATACAGCAGCTGCTGTGGAACTACAAATACCAGCACACCACACTAAATAGCCTTCAAAATCTAAAGTATATGTAGTGTGGTATGCTGATACTTGTAGCTCCATAGCAGCTGCCATAGAACTACAAGGCCCAGCATGTCTACCACACAGGTTAGTCTCATGTAACATAAGGTATACACATTACAATACATAATACATATTTATGAGTGTGATTACATTTACACTTACTGTGCTCGAGTCTGCACAATCACTATCCTGGCAGGTGGGTGTGAGTTGGTGGCTAGGAGTTTGAGCAGTGCTGTGGCCAATGCTCTTTGACTCTACTGCTGTTCCTCTTGGAACGCTCTAGGAGACGGACCGCCCCGCCCCTTCCTGTGCCACTCTGAAGACACTGACCTCTATAAACAAAAGAAAAAAACAACACCCCCATGAATAAAAGAGGACTGGGGATACTCACAATCAATTATGCCAGTATTTTCATCATAATTAGAAACAAAAAAACCACAGAAAATAGAAAATACTTGACCTAAAATATAACTTTTAATATATATTGTTAAAATGTCAAGACGCTACAATATCCCACACTTACCCTATACCCTACACTAGAACCTATCTCAAATAAAGGGGAACCCGTCCCTATAAGGACGACCCCAGCCAGAACCTAACCTACTCACAAAATACCCTAGTAAACCCTATCATTAATAAAAACTACCAATTCTATATGTGTACAATCCAAAAAAGACAAGATATCTATAGATATACACATATGTATGCAATCAATAATCACAACAAAAATATTCATACCCCCAATAAAGACAAAGGACCACTGGGGTACCAACAATACTATTAGGTAGTATTCATCTCCTTGGATAGTCCTTCCTATCCAAGGAGATGAATACTACCTAAGTGCATTGTTGGTACCCCGTGAATTTTTTGGGCAGGACACCAGTTTTTTAAGGGCTTTTATTATGGGGATGAGCATTGTGCAAAATCATTATCGAGTCATTTAATTTTGGAAATTATCAGTCGATGCCATAACAATTATCGCCGATGCCCATTAAGTCTAGGGAAGAGGAACACAGTTTCATTCTTCCCCAAACGGTGGGGGGAGAAGCAGAATTTAACTTTCCAACAGGAAACTGGATATTGCTACTTTAGGCAAGACTTTTGGGTTAAAAAAAGTTCGAAAAAAAATAAATGCCTAAAAATTCATTTGTTCAATGGCAAACCCGAAAAAAATAGGATAGCGTAGCCACACGGGTTTCAGGGGGTTAGCAGCGCAAATGGGCCCATTTCACAAAAAACAAGACACCGGTTTTGGGAAATGGCACAGGGGAACTACGGGCCCCCCTTCACTTTTGCACCAGGGCTAACATTGCACATTGTGGTGGCAGCAAAAACGTCCCAACCGGGGGAACCAGGGAGGTTCGTGGCAGGGCCCTGGGGGACCATTGGTCAAAAAGCCCGTCCAAAATCCTGTTTTCAACGTCTATTTGTGTGGGGGGAAGAAATTTTCATTTTTGATTAGAACTGGATCAAGGGGGGTTGGACCCAGTAAGCTTTTCATTAAAGGCCTTAAACATGGCACAGATGTTTTTTTCTTTAAAGCCCTTTTACTATTGTTTCTTTTACAGGGGGCATGCCCCCAAAACCAACAAAGATGTCCTTGATGGACCCCAGAATAAAAATGCCCGGGAAAAAACAAATATTTGAACCCCTATTTTTGTAAAACAGGACATTTAATTTCTTTTTTTTTACACAGATGGCCCCCAAAACCCCACAGATGCCCTTATGACCCCCAAAAAAAAAGGGGCCGAAGAAAGTTTATTTGAACCAGTATTTTTGTGAAGGGACATTATATCCATGTCCTGTACCGCGATGACCCTCAAACCTGCTGACCCCAATTAAAAAAGTGCCGGAAGAAAGTAGTCTTTTGAACCCCCATTTTTGAATGGACAATGAAACCGCCTTTAACAGCATGACCCCCAAATCTTCATGCCCACGATTAAAAGTGCCCGAAGAAAATGTTTTATACCAGTCCTGGACCACGCATGACCCTCAAACCGCAGGGCCCCCCGATTAGAAAAATGGGCCCCGAAAAAAAAGTAGTCTTTGAATCCCATTTTAGTTGAAAAGGGCATTGACTATACCGTCCTTTACCCAGCGACCTAAATCTTCATGACCCACAGATTAAAAAGTGCCAGAAGAAAGTAGTTGACTATCCCAGTCCTGGACCACAGCGCCCTCAAACCGCCGACCCAAGATTGAAAGGCCAGAAAAAAAAAAGTCTTTTTTAAACCCCCATTTTGTTGAATGGGCATTGACTATACCGTCCGGACCCCAGTAGACCTTTAAACCTTTGACCCCAGATTAAAAATGCCCGGGGAAAAAGGGCTTTGAACCCCCATTTTTAGTTGAACGGACATTGATACACCTGTCCTAGCAACAAAGACCCCCAAACCCCCATGCCCACAGTTATAAAATGCTGGAAGAAAGTGGTCTTTAACCACCTTTTAGGGTTTAACTGGACATTGACTCACTGTCCTTTGGCCACAGCATGCCCTCAAAAATGCTGACCACAGATTAAAAAGGCCGGAAGAAAGTAGTCTTTGGAACCCCTTTTAGTGGTATGGTCATTGACTAACCCGTCCTGGACCAAGCATGACCCTCAAACCTGCATGACCCACAAATTAAAAAGTGCTGGAAAAAAGGGAGTCTTTGAACCACCATTTTTGTTGAATGGACATTGCTACCCTGTCCTGGGCCACCCTGCCCTAAACCGGATGACCCCAAATTAAAAAGTGTGGAAGAAAATAGTCTTTGAACCACCCCTTTTAGTTGAATGGAATTTACTATCCCTGTCCTGGGAAAAAAGCATTAACCCCCCAAACCTTGACCCCAAAAATTAGAAATTCCCGGAAGAAATTAGTCTTTGAAACCCCCATTTTTTGTGGGAAAAGGTTATTGGTTTTTGTCCTTTGGGCCCCAGCTTTTCCCTCCCAAAACCGTTGACCCCCAGATTAAAAAATTTTTTGGGGTAAGGGAAAATAGTTTTGAAACCCTTTTAGTTTTTTAAAAGGAATTTATACAACTGTTTCCCGGACCAAGCATGACCTCAAAAATGCATTTACCCACAAAAAAAAAAAGTTTGGGGAAAAAAAGTGTTTTGAACCACCAAATTTTTGTTTAACTGGACATTGAAATATTCCCCGTCCGGACCACGGAAATTTCCCCCAAAACCCGAAAGACCCCCCAAATTAAAAGGGGTGGGAAAAAAGTAGTCTTTGAACCAAATTTTAGTTTTAAATGGACTTTGGGCTTCCCTGGGCCTGGACCCCAGGGATTACCTCCAAACCCGCCCGACCCAAAAATTTTTAAAAATGCAGGAAGAAATTAGGGCTTTTTAACCACCATTTTAGTTTAAATGGTTATTGAAATACTGTCCCGGGAAAACAGCATTTACCCTCCCAAAACCTTTTCTGACCCCAGATTAAAAGGTGCTGGAAGAAAGTAGTCTTTAAAAACCCCCATTTTTGTTGAACTGGGGAATTTATACACCCGTTTCCCTTTGGCCCCAGCATGAAACCCCCCCAAAACATTTATTCCCCCAGATTTAAAAAATGCGGTAGAAAGTAGTTTGGACTTCCCCCGTCCTGGACCACAGCTTTACCCTCAAATTGCATTTTCCCCAAAATTTTAAAAAATGTCGGAAGAAAGTAGTCTTTGAAAAACCATTTTAGTTGGAAATGGGGCATTGGGTACAACTGTCCTGGACCCAGCATGGGGCCCCAAACCTGCATGACCCCCGATTAAAAAGTGCCGGAAAAAAATTTTTTGGGTTTTTTTGAACCCCCCCTTTTTAGTTTGAACTGGGGGCATTGACTACAAACCTTTTCCCAGACAAAACAACATTTACCCTCAAACCCCCTTTTTCCCCCGATTAAAAAGTGGCGGAAAAAAGTAGGGTTTTATTTTCCCTGTCCTGGGCCCCCAGCATGACCCCCCAAAACCCGCCTGACCCCACAGAAAGAATGTGCAGGAAAAAAGGGAGTCTTTGAAACCCCATTTTAGTTGAAAAGGTCTTTGGACTATACCTGTCCGGACCACAGCAAAACCTCAAACCTGCATGACCCCAGATTAAAAATGCCCGGGTGAAAAATAGTCTTTGAAAAAAACCATTTTGTTGAATGGCATTGGGTTCCCCCCCCGTCCTGGACCCCCGCCCCTGGCCCTCAAACCCCGGGGAACCCCCAAGGGTTTAAAAAATTCCGGGAAAAAAAAGTAGTCTTTTAACCACCTTTTAGTTGAAATGGACAATTTACTACACCTGTCCTAGACAAAAACATGAAACCCCCAAACCCCCCTGACCAAAAGAATTAAAAAAAATGCCAAAGAAAGTGTTGATATCCTGTCTGGACCAAACATGGAAACCCCCCCCAAAAAAAACCTGACCCCCCAAATTTGAAAGTGCCGGAAGAAAATAGTCTTTTTAAACCCCCTTTTTAGTTGAAATGGGCATTTTACTTACTTGGGCCCGGCCAAAAGATTACCCTCAAAAACCTGCTGACCCCAGAAAATTTAAAAATGCTGGGAAAAAAAAGTAGTCTTTGGGAAACCCCCATTTTAGTTGAAAAAAGGTATTGCCTACACCTTGGGCCTTTGGGCCCCCGCTTTACCTCAAACATGCATTTACCCACAGATTAAAAGGCCGGGGGAGAAAAGTAGTTTACTATCCTGCCCGGCCAAGCCTGAACCCCCAAAACCCCGCATGACCCACGATTAGAAAGTGCCGGAAGGGAAAATAGTCTTTGAACCCCATTTTAGTTTTATGGTCATTGATATAAACCCGTCCGGGGGCCACAGCATGACCCTCAAAAACCCGCATGACCCAAGATTAGAAAGTTTCCCGGGAAAAAAGTAGTTTTTTAAAACCCCCATTTTAGTTTATTTGGTCATTGACTATCCTGTCCTGGACCGCATGACCTCCCACCTGCTGACCCACAGATTAAAAAGGTTGGAAGAAAGTAGTCTTTGAACCACCATTTTGTTGAAGTGGGCATTTTATACAATGTCCTGGCCCGCCCTGCCCCCCAAACCCGCCTGAAACCCCGATTTAAAAAATGCGGAAAAAAAGTAGTCTTCGAACCACCATTCGGGAGAAAGGACATTGACCCATCCCTTTTCCTGGACCCCCAGCTGACCCTTAAATTTTACATGGGCCCCCCGATTAAAAAGTGGGGGGAAAAAAAAAAAAATTTTTAACCCTCTTTTAAATTTTAATGGAATTGACTTTACTTGTCCTGTACCCCCCAAACATGGCCCTCAAAAACCCGCATGACCCCAAAATTAAAAAAAAACGGAAGAAAAAATAAATCTTTTTAAACCCCCATTTTAGTTGAAATGGAAATTGACTTCCCCGTCCCGGGCCCCAGCATGACCTCAAACCCACCCTGACCACAGATTAAAAAGTACTGGTAGAAAGTAGTCTTCGAACCCCCGATTTTAGTTTTAACCGGGGGGGCATTTATATCCCCGTCCTGGGGCCCCCAGCTTTACCCTTTAAAATCTTTAAAGACCCCAGATTTAAAAAATGCCGGGAAAAAAAATAATCTTTGAACCGACCCTTTTAGTTGAACTGGACAAATTTACTATTCCCTTTTCCCGTACCACGCTGGCAATCAAAAAACCCGCATAACCCACAGATTAAAAAAAATGCCCGAAATTTGTGTTTTTTGACCACCCATTTTTTGTTGAACCCGGACCCTTGGGAAAACCTGTCCTGTACCACCGCATGGGCCTTCCAAAAAATGCATGACCCACAGATTAAAAATTTCCCGAAAAATTTTGTCTTTGAAACCCATTTTTTGTTGAACCCGGCATTGGGGCTATAACCCGTCCGGACTACAAACATGACCCTCAAACCCGCTTTACCCCCAGATTTAAAAAATGCCGGAAGAAATTTTGTTTTTTGAAGCGTATTTTAGTGAAAAGGGGCATTGATTTTCCTATCCTGTAAAGCTGCTTAAACCCTTTAAACCCGATTTCCCACAGATTAAAAAGTGCAAAGGGAAAAAGGAGTTTTGAACCATTTTAGTTGAAATTTGGGCGTTGGGCTTACCTTTTTCCCGTACCAAAGCATGCCCTCAAACCCGCATGACTCACAGATTTAAAAAAAATTTTTCGGAAGAAAAGTTAAACTTTGAACCCCATTTTAGTTTTAATGGACCCTTGACTTTCCCCGTCCGGGGCCCCGCCCGGGCCCTCAAACCTCATGACCACAGATTTTAAAAAGTGGGTGTAAAAAGGTTCTTTTTAACCACCTTTTTTGTTGGGAAATGGGAAATTTTTCTATACCTGTCCTGGGCAACGCATGACCCCAACCTGTGACCCACAGATTAAAAAAGTGCCAGAAAAAAAAGGGCTTTGAAAAAAATTTTTGTTGAATGGAAATTGAATATGCTTTTCTTGGAAAGGGGCCTGACCCTTTAAACCCGGGGCCAACAGATTAAAAAATGCCCGGGAAAAGGGTTTTTGAACCCCCATCTTATTTAAAAAGGACATTGGGCTATGCCCTGTCCCGGAGCAGGGATGACCCTAAAACCTGCATGACCACCAAATTTAAAAAATGCCGGGGGAAAATAAAATTTTGAAGCGTATTTCAGTAAAATTTGGGCATTTGGGTATCCCTATCCCTTTAAAGCTTTAAGACCCCCAAAAAACCCCACAGGTTTTCCCCTTTTTTACCATCGCAAAAAAATTTCGCCCAAAAAGAAATAAACCCATATTTAAAAAAAATAGTTTTTTTCCCAAAAATACTGCTGCTAGAGGTACTTCCTTTTTACTGGGGACATTTTCCCCCATTGGGGCATTTGGGAAAGTGAAGCAAATGAAACAATGTCTCCGTAGGTCAACAAAGGGCCCCGTCTGAAAATTTCCCCTTTTTTCTTCAAATGGGGTTTAAGGAAAAAAATTTTTCAAAGGGGGTGAAATCTGTAAAAGTGGTCAGGAGATTAAAATGGAAAACGCTTTATTCTTAAAAAAGGCGGAGGTTGGGGGGGCAGGGACCCGAAGGGGTGACAGTGGGTTGGGGAAACCCCGGACCAGGGGTGGTCTTTTTTTTGCCCAAATGTTCCCTCCATTTCAACTCCTTTCATTCCTTGCATGGGGCCCAAAACTTTTTGTTGGTGGGTTTAAAAACTTAAGATTTTTTTCCCTTTCTGATTTCTTTATGGCAAAAAGCGGCATAAGACAACGTGGGGGGGAATTTTGAGGCTTGATCGGTTTAAAAGGGCCCCGGTTTTTAAAAGGTCCCGGCCTTTTTTTATGGCGAAAAAGCGGGGGGCGGGGGTTTTTTGGGTGATATGGGGTTTGGGGGAATTTAAACTCAGCGGGGCTTGTGCGGGCGACCCTCTTTCCCTTTTTTTTTGCCCGGAAACCCCTTTTTGACAATACCCATTTGGGCTTCCCCCT
Source organism: Phyllomedusa bahiana (assembly GCA_025379985.1). NCBI lineage: Eukaryota > Metazoa > Chordata > Amphibia > Anura > Hylidae > Phyllomedusa > Phyllomedusa bahiana. The sequence goes on from JAODAL010027738.1 coordinate 21,625, forward strand.
CGTCCCGGAAAAAAAACGCTCGCAAGCAAAATTTTCCCGAAAAAACCCATTGGATCCCGGGAATTCCCTTTATCATTTTTTAGGGAGCAGGGAACACAAGTGACTTCCCACATCCTTAGCTGCGTGCTTCCAAAAAAACGGGGACTGAAGGGGTTTGGGCCCAAAGCCTTTGGGAATTTTTTGGCGGAGGCCGCTTCCTTTTCTCCTTGTTTGGGATTAGGGATTGGGCGTCAGGCAGAATTTTAAAACATCCTCTTTGGCCCATTGATCTTTTGAAATGTTCTGAAACCCCAAAATGCATTGTGTTATCAAAGAGGTTTTCAAAAATGGATTTTCTACAGTGGTGGGTAAATGGGGTTGCTTTTTGGGTTTCTTCCTTCATGTTGTCCCGGGTGCTGGGCCATGTTTATGTTTACAAATTTGTGGGTGAATGGGAGGGGTGGGAGGTAAAACTTTTCTGGGTGAGGTTGCATTTTTCCCCCCCCCCGAAGAACAGTTTGGGGCGCCCGTTCGTTGGAGGTTCACAGGGCACCGAAACCCCGGATGACATGCCTCAGGTCCTTTCAAACCCCAAAGATTCGGGGCTTGTGTGTTGTCGCCAAACACTGGAAAGGGAAACACTTTCTCTGAACCTTACCCCCAATTCCTACACCCCCTTTGCTCGCTTACCAAAAGCAGTTCGCTTTTTGTTTTAGAAAAAATAAAAATTTAAAAGGTATGGAAGAGTTTTTCACAGTTTTCTTATTTAGAAACTTTTACTGCAAAGACGGCAAATCAAAGGTATTCTTAAAAACCCTTAATTTCCAAAAAAAAAAAAAAAAAAAAAAAAAAAAAAAAAAAAAAAAAAAAAAAAAAAAGCCAACTTGGATTAGAAAAAAGGGAAATTTTTTCTATCAAATATCTGTGGGGGTTTCGGGGTTTGTGGAAGAACCCTAAAAAAAATAATCAACAAATGTTTTCCTTTTTAGTCCCCGGATTTCCAAATGGGCCCCGTTGGGCTAGCAATTGATAGTTTTTCAAAAAGTATCGTACAAGGCCGATTTGCGCCCTATGAGACGCCTGAGTGGAAAAATAAGTATTTTAACCCTTATATGGATTTTATTTTGGCGGTTTTGCCAACCCCTGACAAACCCGGGGGCAGTTTAATATGAAAAAAATGTTTTAAACCCCAAATTTAAAACAAATGCCGTTTTGCACCAAATGAGGGTCATTGAAAAGAAATAAAAGTATTGAACGTTTTAAGGATTACATATGGCGGATTTGCCACCATGCAAAAGGCCGGGGGTTATTGAAAAAAATGGGGTAAAAGAATTTGGTACAAGGGGGCAGATTTGCGCAAAAAAAGCACATGAGTGAAAAAAAAAGTATTTAAAAGTTATATGGGGTTACAAAATTTGGGGGTTTTTTCCACCAATGCAACAGGCGGACTTATATGAAATTTAAAGTGTAAAAAAATTTTCATAAAGGGGGTATTTTTCAAAAAAAATGGGGCCACCAGGGCAATAGAAATGTTTAAAAAAAAAGAGACAATTTTACTTCGGTGGGAGGTTTTTCTGGCCGGCCCAAAATGTTAAAAAAAATGGTTTTTTTCATTTTGAGTTCAGGACAGGAAAAACCCCAGACGACAATATACCCCTCCTTTCCGAAAAACCCCACCCCATCACCCCGGCTGACCACTAGATTTCCTTAAAAGTTTTCTCTTTTAACTAAATAAGAAAATTAAATTCTTAATTTAATTATATTCTAATTTTTCCCAAAAATAGAAGGATTGTTTTTTGTATAAAAGAAAACTTGATTTTTGAGCTGTTACAACAGCTATTGGGACGGCAGTCAGAGGTTTTGGGCCTTTTGTAGTGAGATGTGTAGGAATGAGACTGAACAGGAATGCAGTCGTATAATAAAACAAGGTCATGTGATTTTTGCAGCCAATGAGATCCATACACCGCCCACAGCTGATGTCGTATACCCCCCTCACCTCCCTCTATGCTCTGAGCTGATTGGCTGGCTGCCAAAATTACAGGAAGTGCTGTAAAAGGCGTGATTGTAAACGTGATAAAGATTATCTATAAGATTTTCATGGAAACAATTGTGTCATTGGGAAATTCAGATAAATGTAAAAACCGTTCCGATTTCAACTTTTGTCGATAGTATCGCTCATCCCTAATTATTAGTAATATCATGTATATCAGCATTGCTGTGGTCATTGTAAGTAATGCTGTGTGTATTTGATATGGTCCTGCTATGCATTCTTTGAATGGGAGTGTATTGTGTTTAGAGATGGGCGAATTGATTCTAACAAAGTGGAATTCGTTTAGAATTTCAGGAAAACTTCGATTCTGAATGAAGTCGAAGTTTGGGGTGATTCGCGGGAACGAAGCGTGTTTTTAATTGATAAAATGGCTGTGAGCACATGGCGTTACATGGGGCAAAGAAGTCTGGGAGGAAGAAAGGCGTAGCCTACATGACATGTGCGGAGATGAAGCCAATCAGAGTCCGGCGGGATTCTGTGACGTCACCGCACTATATAAGTCTGGGTGCGACGCTGGCAGCTCACACCACTCTCACTGTGCTGTGTAGGGAAGGTGCTGCTGCTTATGATATCTCATACTAAATAACTCACTTTTATACAACGATTTTTTTGGGAAGTGTCACAGCTTGTCTCAGAGACTGCTACCTTACTTCTAATTCTGATTTTTGGGTTTTTGGAAATGAAGTCCAGTGTGTGTCCAATTCAGCTGCATTACATTTTATGCTATCTGCTCAGTTTTTGAGCACATTGAATATCCCAAGGGGGATCTAAGCCCGTTTTCTGTTGTATTCAGTTAAAGAAACAGCGTTTTTACAATCCAAATACCACTTAATTTTTTGGTTGCTCATTTATTTTGCGCAATTTAGATCCGGATTTAATTAAGCGTTGTTTCTGCTGTTGTGGTCACTAAAAGAAACTTCTTTTTCACCGCCAAAGAAGAAATTTTGCCTGTAGCATAATTCATATCCGAAGGTTAATTATAAGTTTTTCTGTTGTTTTGTTCCGTAAAATACACGTTTGTTTTAACATTGCTACAAAGCTGGTAATTGTTGGCAGCACATTTCTTTTGCGCAATTTTCATACAAGGGTTTTCTAAGGATTTTTTATGCAGTCGTATTCAGGAAAAGAAACGTTGTTTTTCACCGCCAAAGAAGAAATTTTGGCTGTAGCACAATTCATATCCGAAGGTTAATTACAAGTTTTTCTGTTGTTGTGTTCCGTAAAAAACACGCCGTTTTAACATGCCACAAAGCTGAAAATTGTTGGCAGCACATTTCTTTTGCGCAATTTACATCCAAGGGTTAACTAAGTATTTTTTCTGCAGTTGTATTCAGTAAAAGAAACGTTGTTTTTCACCGCCAAAGAAGAAATTTTGCATGTAGCATAATTCATAACCGAAGGTTAATAACAAGTTTTTCTGTTGTTGCGTATCGTAAAATACACGCCATTTTAACACACTACAAAGCTGGTGATTTTTGGTTACTCATTTCTTTTGCGCAATTTAGATCCAGGGGTTAATTAAGCGTTATTCTGCTGTTGTGGTCACTAAAAGAAACGTTCTTTTTCACCGCCAAAGAAGAAATTTTGCCTGTAGCATAATTCATATCCGAAGGTTAAATAAGCTTGTTTGTGCTTTTATATTCTGTAAAATACACAGTGTTTTAAAGGGCACATACAAGTAAATTTTTCCTGGCCTTTTTGTAGAGCGCAATTTATATCCAAGGGTTACCCAAGCTTGTTAGTGGTTTCATTTGGAGTCAAATACAGGGTGTGTATTTATCATATACAGATATCATCATCAAACAGTATCTGTACATTTTAGAAAAAACAGTATGTCAGACAGAGAGGTGGCAGGCTCTTCACCTGCGAGTGGCAGTGGCACAAACATTCCTGGAGCAGGCCCAGGTCGCAGCACCGCAAGGGGACGTCGCAGCAGGGGTCACTCGGTGAGGCCAGAACTGACGCTGTCATCTAGCGGCCGTGTGTTGTTCAGCAACCCAATGGTTCTTGATTGGTTGACTAGGTCATCCACTTCCTCCCAGATGACATCTGACAACCCCAGCCAAGAGTCGGTGGGAACCTCAGACACAACCCGTAGTTGGCATGGCCCGAGAGCAGGTCAGCGGCCCTCAGCTGTCCTCAACCCGCCTCTGTCCCATCCGGTTCCCTCCCGCCAGAGATCTAAATATGTGGTCTGGGGTCAGCGCCACAATAAAGCGAGGATGAACAAAATGAGGAGGGCAGTCAGCAGCTATTGGCAAATGAAGAAATGGGGCCCCAAAATCCCCTGCTTCTTGCAGTAGGGGGGGCAAAATAAGGGTGTGGAGAGTGGCAAGGGAGGTCATGTGTGAGGGGTCAGCCTCTGTATACCAAGACCGGTTTATGAGGACAGCAGTGACGATGAAAAAACCCAATAGAGAGAGTACCCCGCCCCGCACTTGGCACCGGGGGGTGAAAAAAGGGGTTTTCATCATCGTAAAGGAGAAGGGGGGCGTCAGCTTGGCGCCCAGGTAGGGGAGCAGCCAGCAAGTGGATTGGGGTCCCCGTAGTCACAGGGTACCCAAAACAGGGGTGAGGTCGGGAGCGAAGGGGCCGGGGGGTTAAAAACCCGCTTCGCATGCCCCAAAAAATTAGGCACAGGAATTTCAGCGGGGGCAGGGGCGGTAGTAGCCCCACTCACTTGCGGAGCTTGGCGGAAAAAAATCAGCTATTTGGGCGGTGTGGCAGTTTTTTGCTAAGACAACCGGAGCCGAATTTTGGTATTTTAGAATCTGTTGAAAGAAAGTGAAGGGGGACCAGGGACTAACGGGGCACCCCCCCCCTGCGTCAACACATGCAGTAAACCTTTCCCGGGGGCCCTGGGAAAAACATGGCTAAAGATGTGGGGGCCCCACCCAAGCCACCCCCGAAACAGCAGCAGAAACCGCCCATTGGCACGCATCCCAAATTGAAAAGGCCAGAAAAAGCTCCCCACCTTTGCAAAGGGCGGGTTTCCCTTGCCATTATCTCCCGGGCCCAGATGCTCCTGCCCCTTTCCGCCTACACAGGGCGCCACCCAACCCGGGTTCGGGCAGGCGTTGCAAAGAGACAACAAAAGCTTCCAACCATCCAAAGGCCAAAAGCTGCCCGTCTCCTGTCCAATTTTGTTGGTACTGCCAGTCCCTCCTTTCCCCCCCCAAAAAGGTAGACTCTCCCACCATTCAGAGAACTAATGGTTTGGCCGAGCCAGAGGAGATTTTCCAATCCAAATTTATTTTCCAAAAAGGCAGTACCAGCACTTCATAAATTGTAAAAACAAAGAGGGGGGCCGCCCCTTGAATTTTAATCGGTTTTTTCCCAAAAGTGCACACCCACGCGGACGTCTGGAGCTGAAACCCAAAGGGTCGGGGCCAAAGTAAATGCCCCTTTCCCGGCCCACGGGGTGAATGAGTTTCCCCTCCCTGGGCCACACCAACAACTTAGACAGGAGACGCCGCTTTCTCCTCCACGTTTTTCAAACTGTGGCCCCTTGCGCCAATGTCCACCTCCCCCTTTCCTCCACCACCACCCATCATCTCGGGCCCCACAAGTACTGCTCCATCATACCACATTGTAGGGCACAGCATTGCCCACGCATTTTCTACACCTGCTTGCCTGGCAACCCGAAGTCACACGGGGAGGAACTGCTCCGCGTCATGTAGCAAGAAATCGATTGTGGCTTTTCCCCCGCGCCAACTACAAATCGGAAAACCCTTTTGACGGACAATGGGAGTAACATGGTGTCCCCCAAATGCACTGAGGAGGGATTGGGGCCATGGGGCCCTCAATTTAAACAAGTGTTCAATCTGGTTGTGAAAAGGTTCCCCGAAGTTTTTCCAAACCCATTTTTCAGAAATTCTGAAAATTGGGTAGGGAAAATGTTTCATGCCTTCAACCCTTCCTACAAACCAGGAAAAACCCCCCCCGGGGTTTTCCCGGCAGAACGGCCCCCCCCAACACCCCTCTGATATGCGATGTTTTTCCCCCCCGTTGGAATTCCATCCTGCCATGTTTTGGGCCGACTTAAAAACAAGAAACCTTAAAAGTTTTTGATTGATCCATTCGACATAGTACTCCCCTGGGGTAACTTTGAAAGCCAAAACCCCGTAGCAGCTCTGCCCTGGGCGAAACCCGCCGTTTTTTAGGCCAAATTTGAGAGGGCCCCTTTTTTTGGCCCTCTCAGGGCATACGGGATTATTAAAAGTCGTTCCAAATCCTTTTATTCCCCCGAACAGATGCTTGGGGAAAAAAATTTTCTGGGCAGGGGACTGGAGACTTTGGGGAAATACTCCACGCGGCCACATGAGTCCGGGGGCCCTGAAATGGGGGAAGGGAAATTTCTTGGACCCAAAATTTACCTTTAAAAATTGGGATTTTTTCAAAAAACCCCCTTACCCAAAAAAACCGGACCCCCTGGGTAAGGTTTTTAATTTGGGAAATTAGGGAAAACCCCCTAACCCAACACCCCTATTCATGGGATGGGGGCCCTTTTCCCCCCTCGGATTTCCCCTTTTGCATATGGCCCGCAGCATGCTGATTTTTCCCCGGGTTTGTGACAAAGGCCGAATAGTCAGCAAACCCCGGGAGAGGGATGACTTCTGGGGTCCCTCCCCCCTATTGGACCCCCTCCCCCTACCGGCCAAAATAGGAGCCTTTTTCCCACCCCCTTTTTTGGGGATAAGGGCCCAAAATCAAAAACTATTGGGGAAATCCTCCGTAGTCATTTTGGGGGCCCCTGCCTATGTTTCAGCATTGTTTCCCCCCTCTGACAGTTTACCCGGGGGGGGTTTTTCACCTTCACGGGACTACTACTTGGGGGGCTGCCCGAGGAATTTGGGGGGGTTTGGAGAGTACCAGCTCCATTTAGCACAACCTTAAAATCTGGAGTCACTGATGACACTTTCCTTCACCCCGCCTAGTGAGGAGGGCAAATCGCCAGCACAGCAGGGAGGGCCTGGAGCAAAAACCCTGGGAAACCCAAAAGGTTTTTGGGGGCCCTTTTTTGGACCCGCCCCTTCTGCCAAAACCCCATTTTGGGAAAATCCCTGGACAAAAATTTGGGGAGCCAAACCCGGACATGTGGCCGGGAACTTTCCGAGTTTGCAGTTTGGAAAAAGCCCGTCCTGCCCCGGCCAGTAGTGTGGCACAGAGCGGGTTTTTTTAGTGTGGGGGGGGCCATCGTTTTCCCCCAAAAAACCCGCTTTTTCCACGTGAAATTTTGGAACACGACCTTTGTCAAAATGAAACAAGGGGGGATTTTGGCCAGGGGTTTTCCCACACACCAATGCCTTAAGGCGTCAGACTATAACATTTCCCTGACGCCGCCCCCAAACCCCAAAATGTGAAAAAGATCAGGGGTTTAAACTACCTTCCACACATCCCCTTACAGTTTCTCCATCTGCCACCAACCATCTTTACCAGGGACTGGTATTGTCACCCACCTCCACACTGTGTCATTGTGCCACTCTCTGACCTCATACTGCTGCTGCTGCTGTTGATGCTGTGTCATTGTGCCACTCTGTGGCCTACTCCAGTTTTTGCCACCTCCAGAATGTCATTGTGCCACTGCCTGACCTCATGCTGCTGCTGCCGTGACCTCCACACTGTATCATTGTGCCACTCTGTGGCCTACTCCAGTTTTTGCCACCTCCAGAATGTCATTGTGCCACTGCCTGACCTCATGCTGCTGCTGCCGTGACCTCCACACTGTGTCATTGTGCCACTCTGTGGCCTACTCCAGTTTTTGCCACCTCCAGAATGTCATTGTGCCACTGTCTGACCTCATGCTACTGTTGCCGTGCCCTCCACACTGTGTCATTGTGCCACTCTGTGGCCTACTCCTGTTTTTGCCACCTCCATAATATCATTGTGCCACTGCCTGACCTCATGCTGCTGCTGCCGTGACCTCCACACTGTGTCATTGTGCCACTCTGTGGCCTACTCCAGTTTTTGCCACCTCCAGAATTTTGTTGTGCCACTGTCTGACCTCATGCTGCTGCTGCCGTGACCTCCACACTGTGTCATTGTGCCAATCTTTGACCTATTCCTGTTTTTGCCAACTCCAGAATGTCATTGTGCCAATCTCTGACCTCATGCTGCTGCTGTGGCTGTTGCCGTGCCCTCCACACCCTGTCATTGTACCACTCTCTGACCTCATGCTTTTGCTCCTGACGTCACCTCCACTCTGTGTCATTGTGCCACTCTGTGGCCTAGTCCTGTTTTTGCTACCTCCAGAATGTCATTGTGCCACTGTATGACAACATGCTGCTGCTGCCGTGACCTCCACACTGTGTCATTGTGCCACTCTCTGATCTCATGCTGTTGCTCCTGCCGCCATCACCTCCACTCTCTGTCATTGTGCCACTCTGTGGCCTACTCCTGTTTTTGCCACCTCCAGAATGTCATTGTGCCACTCTCTGACCTCATGCTGCTGCTGTGGCTGCTGCCGTAACCTCCACACTCTGTCATTGTGCCACTCTGTGGCCTACTCCAGTTTTTGCCACCTCCAGTATGTCATTGTGCCAGTGTCTGACCTCATGCTGCTGCTACCGTGACCTCCACACTGTGTCATTGTGCCACTCTGTGGCCTACTCCAGTTTTTGCCACCTCCAGAATGTCATTGTGCCACTGTCTGACCTCATACTTCGGCTGTGGCTGCTGTCGTGCCCTCCACACTGTGTCATTGTGCCATTCTCTGATCTCATGCTGTTGCTCCTGCAGCCGTCACCTCCACTCTCTGTCATTGTGACACTCTGTGGCCTACGCCTGTTTTTGCCACCTCCCGAATGTCATTGTGCCACTCTCTTACCTCATGCTGCTGCTGTGGCTGCTGCCGTAACCTCCACACTCTGTCATTTTGCCACTCTGTGGCCTACTCCAGTTTTTGCCACCTCCAGAATGTCAGTGCCACTCTCTGACCTCATGCTCCTGCCGCCGTGACCTCCACACGGTGTCATTGTGCCACTCTGTGGCCTACTCCAGTTTTTGCCACCTCCAGAATGTCATTGTGCCACTGTCTGACCTCATACTTCTGCTGTGGCTGCTGTCGTGCCCTCCACACTGTGTCATTGTGCCACTCTGTGGCCTATTCCTGTTTTTGCCACCTCCAGAATGTCATTGTGCCACTGTCTGACCTCATGCTGCTGCGGTGGCTGCTGCCGTAACCTACACACTGTGTCATTGTGCCACTCTGTGGCCTACTCCTGTTTTTGCCACCTCCAGAATGTCATTCTTCCACTCTCTGACCTCATGCTGCTGTGGCTGCTGCCGTCACCTCCGCACTCTGTCACTTATGTTGCCACCTGAGCTTTCAGCTTGTTTTTTTCCAGCTTTCGCTACCATGACTTTATCAGGCTACATTCCCGCTTGAGTTTTTTGGTCAGTTTTGCCCTCTTAAGTGTCCAGGGAATTTTATAGTGAAGTGATTCTAAGAGCGGCGGCAGTCATGTGTGTGTCATACTAAAACACAACATTGTATGAAGACCAAACCAAGCTCCCTCTGCATATTTAAGCATGGCACAATGTTCTACAGCACCCTGCAGGCTCTGTGCAGCCTGGAAATAGCTTTTTTTTAACGTGATTCATCCCGAAGTAATTCGGACCGAAACTAATTTTGTCGGAAAATTCGGCGAAGGCACCGAATCGAATTTTTGAGAAATTCGCCCATCTCTAACCATCATCACATGACCAGAAAAGACCAGTTTCTGTCTGGTGATCTTGCCTTCGAAGAATAAATGTCTTGTGTACAGTAACAATATTGTTAGATTCTATTGCCTGGTTTATTCATTCATCAGAAATATATATTAAATTGATTTAACACTAGAACAGTTTTCCACAAGCACAGTTCGGTGCATTGTTAGTGCAAATGATGCAGCTACTCTAGCTTTTTTTCTAGTTCCCCCCCCCAGAAAATTTAAAAGGGATTCTTATGAATCCCAATTGTGCTATTAAAAACTAACCTGGACCAGTAAAACTCAAGTAGTAATATTGCTACATAGGCAAACTGGTAACTGAAAACATAGATCAGAAATAAATCCGCTAAAAAAGTTACATTTTCAGGAGGTTTTATTCAATTACTGTTAGGGGGGTTATTTTAACCTTCAAATGTATACGTTCTTTACAATCTGTAAAGTGGTAGTCGTTTCCATAGTATCAAGTGGCTTTTCCTTGTAGTTCACAGCCCTGACAAGTGAATAAAGCATGCTGTTTTGTAGAGGTTTTTTTTTTTTTTTTTTACTTTTCATGCTCAAAAGCTTCTGAGGATAATTATTATAAAAATGCAACCAAACAGCTCTGTGCAGGCGAATGACTCAAATGTTGTATAGCTTTCTCAGTACAAATTATACAGCAGTATTTATTGGGGTCACAAACTGTTTTACTCAATTCTTCTGAAAATGGTTGATGTTCAGAAAAGCCCACATGGGCCCAATTTTCTACAGAGCTTGTTGTATGGTGAACATAGCGATAACATTTTTCACTTGTTTGCTATCTTTATGACACTCTTGTTTAAATAATGTGCATGGTTTAGTAGGGCTAGAAAAGCTAACTGCTTCAGGCAGATATATGGAAAAACAGAATAAGACCCACTGGTAGCCTTGTAGATTACATTTGAAAAAAATTACATCTCTTACTGCTTCTCCGAATGAAATGTGCTTAAGTATAACAATTCTGATTTGTTAAAGACTATGCTTCTAAATACAGGTTAAGAACATGTTTTGCTATAGATTCTGCTGTGGTTAAAGGGTTAAATCTGCAACACAAATCTGTGGTAAATACATAACAAAAAGAACATGCCTTAAAGGATTTTTCTCACTACGATGATTAGCTTTTAATATGTAGGATAAAGTGAATGAAGACTATTATTAAATACATTGCTTTTTATTTTGCTTTTTTGTGGAGATAAGAGAGATTTTATCTCTTCTAGGTGCACACAAGTTTCTCTTGGTTACCGACATCTCTCATTCCTCTCTTATCTGATTGCTGGAAGCTGTTGTCCCTCCATGATGAGGTCACTCCCTGCTGTGTGTTATCTCTAGGAACAGAGCTTTGCTTGCTTAAAGGGGTTTTGCCACAATATAATGTTGACGTGGGATCCTCCAAAATGGGTATTTAATCACTTTCCTAAATATATGTCATTAAAAAAAGTGATTCATGTGAGAGCTACAGTCTGACTTATATGCCCTTGGTTTCCTGACAGTTTACATTAGATACAACCAGGAGCTGACAGGAGCTGATCTGGCCACACTTGCGTGTTTGCATTTCCTATCTGACAGCAGGGTACATAAATGTGCTTTGAAGGGGCTGGGTGGAAAGATTCTTTGTCTTTTGTATAGAGAATCCACTGGTTGTAATGTAATTATCTTAGTAAACATACAGATGCTCCCTGCTCTCAGCTCACCCCCCTCCCTCTCCTCCTGCAACTGGAATGAAAGAGCTGAGCTTATCCTCTATCCCAAGCACAGAAGAGGGAGAAATAAAATGCATATAGCTTGTACACAATACAGTCCACATCTGTGGATTAGCCAAACAATGTTTGCTCAAATACAGAGACTGAGGATCAAGAACGTGCATGGGAGGTGGAGTGATGACATCATAGAGGAGGTACTAGTTTTTTTTAAACACAGAAACCCAACTCCCCTTTTTCAAGCCTCAAGAGGGGAGTATCAGCCTGTTAGGTGAGGAAATCACTTCTTGGCAAAACCTCTTTAAGATAAGGACACATTTTCATTTCTTACAGCTCTGTTGTCTTGTGTACTGCAGATTTACATCTTCTGCTGTCATTTAATTGTAACAAGATCAGCTAGGAATAGAAGAGCTGATATGTCAGTTACTGCTATAGACCCATCCACAGCCTAACCAAGAAGTGTGAGTCTGAAGCTGTCTGGGGCTCTGAAACTGCATGGTGAGAAAACCCCTTTAATACCTATCTGGGTGGAGTTTTGCAGAACCTTATTTAATGGCATTATCCTGTACTTTGTTACAGATTGGTGTTGTATAATCAGCACTACAAATCTGCAACAATTTTGCAAAATGTTAAAATACCTTACAGCGCAAGTGATTTTGTAATTAGTATCATGTAATTCTATCCAAACCACTTTTGCTTCATTTCATTGTAACATTGTGTTAAGAAAAACATGAGAAAATTGGAGGTAGAATTTGCCTAGTTCTGCTGTAGATAATCTCATAAAAAATGCTTTATGAAGGACAGAGTGAACTTTAGTCTGTACTAATTATCTATCCAAATGCTTAGCAGAATCACACAGATGGATGGGCTAATATTGCCAATCTTTTTGTTAGGAAACTCTTAAACATTTTCCATCACTAAATAAACTTCTTTGTCTGCAATGATTGCAGTTCTGCTATAGTGTCATCTACTGCTTTGAGTCCTAAAACACTGTTTAAAGGGGTTTTATCATTTGAAGTGTTCATGCTCTTTAGCTAATTCTAGGAGATTGAATTTGAAATCCAGGGGCGAGTCTCTTTTCTCAGCAGGCGTGTCTCTCCTGCCAGGAGGCATGTCTCTCCTCACTGAAGAGCTGTGACATCATCATTCTTTGTGAAGCAGGGGAAGAGGAAGGTTGTCTGGAGAGCATGCAGAATCCTGCAGTGTTCTCATGTGTCTGCAAAGCCATCAGCTTCAGGCTGGCTCCACAAGCTCCTTGCTGTACTATAAACAGTTAGGGCATGTCCCCACAGCACGAGTTTGTGGCTGGTTTTGCAGACCGTCTGAAAAAAAGTCCGCAAACAAACACGGCGGGCTTCCATGGAAAACCCATGCAGCAGTCCCCACTGCAAAGATTTCCGCCTGTCGGTCTTTCAGGCGTTCTAAAAAAAATTCTACATGCTCATTCTTCCATCCGGTTTTCGGACGGTTTATGAACATGGGAAGGGGGAGGGCATTTCTCTGCTCATCCCGGAGAAAAGCCGTCCTCCCCGCGGCCGTGGTGTGTCACACAAACCAGACAAATACCGGTCAGATAAACCGACCGGTATTTGTCCATTGCCGTGTAAACGGCCCCTTATACACAGCCTGAATTTATAAAATACATGTGAGGAGTGCACACTGCCCCCCATCTTGTCCCTCTGTTTTCAGGCAGGAGACTGTGTGACTGTGTTATATGGAAGGAACACAGGACATAAGACTGTGTTATATGAGGGAATCTATAAGTTAAATAGTCAGAAATTAGTTAGGTCATTCACCTTAGAGCTGGGAGATGAGTGTAGAGCCAGCAGCCCTTTCACATAGCTGGTTTCACTTTCGGTTTTAACAGCTCAGAGGGGAGTAAACATAGAATGTGCAGGCAGCCAATCACAGTGGAGGGGGCATGTCCTGAACGAAATCCGACCGGGGGCATTTCTCAACTAGCCAATCACAGAAAAGGGGGCATGTCCCAACTAGCAGCAGCAGAAATAGAAAACAGATGCACAGAAAAATTCATATGTACTATACCAAGTGAATTAGGTAATGCAAAAAATTACAAAAGTGCTAATAATCTGAGACATGATCATTGTAGTGAGAATACCCTTTTAAGTATTTGGTCTTCCCCTGATATTCACACATTTTGGGGAATATCTATTTCATTGGGGTACAGATGCCTAAATTACTGACATTGGTTATTTTTATTCAGACTTAGGTTGGTGAGAACAAATAAAATAGAAAGTAATAAAACTTAACCAGAATCACAGCAAATTAAGACTTGGGGCCTGGCATTTATGTTGGCGTTACTTTAAAATATGCCATCTACTTATACATTATTTTAGACCAAGTAAAAGGTATTCTCTGATAAGCGTCTTTCTGCATAATAAAAAAATGTTCACAAATAATTTGAGGGACAAGACAAAGATTTCTCTGTTCACAATTAAGCATCTGTAGGAATTGCTGGTAAAATGTGTCCAATTCATTGAAACCCCAAATTGCAATTTACAAGATCTGCTTTTAACACCTTTTGAGTTCTTTTGAACTCTATGCCTTGGTAGATCAGCTGTTTTGGTGCATTAAGGGAGGCAAAGGAAGTAATGTTTTAATGTTAATACTGTGGTGTAGTAATGTGTCTAATAGTTTTAAGGGCTGCCCAATCCTTCCTTGTCTGAAAGATTAAAAAGGGGGGAAAAGGACTTTAACCCCCAATTTTAGTTAATGCATTAGATAATCCCTTTGTCCGGGGAAGGGGGCAGAGCCCCAAACGGGCATGAACCCAGATAAAAAGTGCCGGAAAAGGGGGGGCTTTCAAACCAATTTGGGGGTTTCTCACTGGCCATTCACAAAAACTGCCCCCTGGCCACAGAACATGACCCCCAAATTCTGTCTGAACCAAGGGAATTAAATGCCGAAATTAAGTCTTTCAAACACCATTTAGTTAAACCCTTTTAATTTTTGGCTTCCCCTGTTTCCCCTAGTACCAACAGTTTTGCCTAAATTCTGACTTGACAGAATTTAAAAATTAAAAAAAAAAGTTTTAAACCCAAAACCAAAAATTTTAAACGGGTGGAATTTTGGGGATTTTATATCCTTCTATTACCCATAAAGGACCATTAAAACCTGTTGCACCGATTAAAAATGACAAATGGGGACCAAACAATTTTGTTACTTAACATTGGATTCCCTGTCAGGGCCAAACATTAAAACCCCAAACCTTAAAAGACCCCCGATTCAAAATGCCGGATAGAAAGGAGTCATTTCAACCAAATTTTATGTTAAAAAGTGGTAGTATTGCTATATGTTGCCAACGTAGGGATTTAAGCCCTTTCTTTGAACAATTAAAAAAGAGTTCTGGGAAAAGGATCTTTGAACCCACCCAATATTTTAGATTGAAACTTAAACATTGATATATCATGCCTTGTACCAAGAGGAACCATTAAACAAACGGCGGGACACTAATTAAAAAGTCCAAATGGATCTTTCACCACACATTTAGTTAAGGACATTGCCCCTTATACCCTGTTTTTGACCACAGTGCCCCTTAAACCTGCTGACCCACAAATTAAAAAAGTTGCCAAAAAAGGGAGTTTTGAACCAAAATTTTATTGAACTGGACATTGACTTTTCTGCCCGGGAACCCGCAGAAGGACCCTTAAACCTTCTGACCCCACAGATTAAAAGGGAAAAAAGGGAGTCTTTAAACCCAAACCATTTTAGTTGAACGGGACTTTGACTATCCTGTCCTGTCCCCAAAGTATGACCATTAAACCCTTTCCCTGACCCACAGATTAAAAAGTGCCAAAAAAAGGGATCTTTAAACCACCATTTTAGTTGAACTGGACATTGACTATCCTGTCCTGGCCACAGATGACCAAACCTTTCCTGACCCCCAGATTAAAAGTCCCGGGAAAAAGGAGTCTTTAACCACCATTTTAGTTGAACTGGACTTGAATATCCTTTCGGGCCACAGATGACCCTAAACCTGCTGACCCCAGATTAAAAAGTCCCTGGAAAAAGGAGTCTTTAACCACATTTTAGTTAAACTGGACATTGACTATACCTGTTCTGTACCACAGTAATGACCATTAAACCTGTCTGACCCACAGATTAAAAAGTGCTGGGAAAAGGAGTTTTTAAACCCAAACATTTTAGTTGAACTGGACATTGACTATACCTGTCCCGTACCACAGTATGACCATTAAACCTGTCTGACCTCCAAATTGAAAAGTGCCTGAAAAAGGAGTCTTTGAACCACCATTTTAGTTGAACTGGAGATTGACTATGTCTGTCCTGGGCCACAGCATGAGCCCCAAACCTGCATGACCCCCAGATTCAAAAGTGCCCGAAAAAGGAGTCTTTCAACCACCATTTTAGTTGAACTGGACATTAACTATATCGGGTCCTGTACCGCAGTAGGACTATTAAACCTGTCTTACCCACAGATTCAAAAGTGCCGGAAAAAGGAAATCTTAAAACCACATTTTAGTTGAACGGGGACATTGACATAACTGCCCCTGTACCACAGTTGACCATTAAACCTGTCTGACCCACACATTAAAAAGTGCCTGAAAAAGGAGTCTTTGAACCACCATTTTAGGTGAACTGGAAAATTGACTATACCGTTCTTGTACCACAGTATGACCATTAAACCTGTCTGACCCACAGATTAAAAAGTGCTGGGAAAGGAGTCTTTAAACCACCATTTTAGTTGACTGGCAGACATTTCCACTGTCCTGGGCCACAGCATGACCCCAAACTGCTGACCCCAGATTAAAAAGTGCCGGAAAAAGGAGTCTTTAAAAACACCATTTTAGTTTACTGGACTTTACTATACTTTTCCTGCCACAGATGCCCCCAAACCTGTCTGACCCACAGATTAAAAAGTCCGGAAAAGGAGTCTTTAACCACCATTTTAGTTGAACTGGACATTGACTATACCCTGTCTTGTACCGCAGAAGGACCTTTAAAACCCTGCCCTGACACCAGATTAAAAAGTGCCGGAAATAGGAGTCTTTCAACCACCATTTTAGTTGAACGGACATTGACTATACCTTTTCCTGGGCCACAGCATAGCCCCAAACCTCCATGACCCCCAAAATTCAAAGTGCCGGAAAAAGGAGTCTTTTCACACCACCATTTTAGTTGAACTGGACGTTGACATACCTTTTTCTGTACCACAGTATGACCAATTAACCTGTCTGACCCACAGATTAAAAAGTGCTGGGAAAAGGAGTCTTTGAACCATCATTTTAGTTGAACTGGACATTGACTATTCATGTCCTGTACCACAGTATGACCATTAAACCTGTCTGACCTCCAGATTAAAAAGTGCCGGAAATAGGAGTCTTTCAACCACCATTTTAGTTGAACTGGACATTGACTATACCTTTTTTCTGTACCACAGTATGACCATTAAACCTGTTTTGACCCACAGATTAAAAAGTGCCGGGAAAAGGAGTCTTTGAACCACCATTTTAGTTGAACTGGACATTGACTATATCTGTCTTGTACCGCAGAAGGACCATTAAACCTGTCTGACCCACAGATTAAAAGGTGCAAGAAAATGGAGTCTTTCAACCACCATTTTAGTTGAACTGGACTTTGACTATACCTGTTCTGTACCACAGTATGACCATTAAACCTGTCTGACGCACAGATTAAAAAGTGCTGGGAAAAGGAGTCTTTGAACAACCATTTTAGTTGAACTGGACATTGACTATGCCTGTCCTGGGCCACAGCATGAGCCCCAAACCTCCATGACCCCCAGATTCAAAAGTGCCGGAAAAAGGAGTCTTTCAACCACCATTGTAGTTGAACTGGACGTTGAATATACCTGTTCTGTACCACAGTATGACCATTAAACCTGTCTGACCCACAGATTAAAAAGTGCTGGGAAAAGGAGTCTTTGAACCATCATTTTAGTTGAACTGGACATTGACTATACCTGTCCTGTACCACAGTATGACCATTAAACCTGTCTGACCTCCAGATTAAAAAGTGCCTGAAAAAGGAGTCTTTGAACCACCAATTAGGTGAACTGGACTTTGACTATACCTGTTCTTACCACAGAAAGACCATTAAACCTGTCTGACCCACAGATTAATAAGTGCTGGAAAAGGGAGTCTTTGAACCACCATTTTAGTTGAACTGGACATAGACTATCCCTTTCCTGGGCCACAGCATGACCCCCAAACCTGCATGCCCCAGATTAAAAAGTCCGGGAAAAGGGAGTCTTTCAACCACCATTTTAGTTTCACTGGACATTGACTATATCTGTCCGGGGCCACAGCATGAGCCCCAAATCTGTCTGACCCACAGATTAAAAAGTGCCGGAAATAGGAGTCTTTCAACCACCTTTTTTAGTTGAACTGGACATTGCCCATACCTGTTCTGTACCACAGTAGGGCCCAAAATTTAAACCTGTCTGACCCCCAGATTAAAAAGTCCGGAAAAGGAGTCTTTGAACCACCTTTTTAGTTAAAACTGGAATGACTATATCTGTCCTGTACCGCAGAATGACCATTAAACTGTCTGACCCACAGATTAAAAAGTGCAAGAAAAAGGAGTCTTTGAACCACCATTTCAGTTGAACTGCACATAGACTATCCCTGTCCTGTGCCACAGCATGAGCCCCAAACCTGCATGACCCCCAGTTTTAAAAAGTGCCGGAAAAAGGAGTCTTGAACCCCATTTTAGTTGAACTGGACATTGACAAATACCTGTCCTGTACCACAGCATGACCCCTAAACCGTTTGACCCCACAGATCCCCAAAGTAGCATTATGCTATTTTGTACAGTGACTGTCATTGAGTATATTTTTTGACATTTGTTTGCAGAATTTATTTAGGGAAGTTTGATTTATAGTTTTACATTATTATCATTTTGCTTTTTTTTTTCAAGTGTGATAACATACAACATACACCCCTTCCTGCAGTTTTAAAGTATTTTTTAAACGTGTAGATGTGTTATTCGTCCGCACACCCCATAAGTAATAAAAATGTCCTAATCATCCCCAAAACACTTCCCTTTGATGGAAGACATTTGCCCCCTGGCTTCTGAGAGTGATTCAGCCAATCAATTCAATGGTTTCATTTTTCCTCCACATCCTTCTTCAGTGATTAGGGACAGACTCCCCTGGAGATCAAATGATGCGGCCCCATAGTGACTCCTGCCCCAGAAACTTTTAAGCCTCAAATTGTGCAATTTGTGTCCAGCCATGGAGCACTTTTTGACACTACTTAACCTCACAGAAATCACCTTTTTTAAAATCTGATTTTTTTTGAGAAATTTGAAGCTCTCCTGATTGCCCCTAATGGTGATAGCCAGTGCTGCCGTCAGCCATCTGTTAACATGGAGGTCCAGCTGCCAGGGCCAGACTTACAGTGGGTGTGCGTTGAGAGCCCCGGCTAGCGTCTGTCATCTATTAAAACGGAGGTCCAGCTGCCAGGCCAACTTACATGAGTGCGGGAGAGCCCAGGCTAGCGTCTGTCATCTATTAACACGCAGGTTCAGCTGCCAGGGCCAGAGTACAGTGGGGGGGTGAGAGCCCAGGCTGGCATCCGTCATCTATTAACACGGTAAATATGCCCATATGAAGCAGCAACGAAAACAGTCATGCTGAATCAGAGTGCGGAAGCGGAAGTGTGAGGTAAGACCTCCAGCCTTCCTCAGTACACAGTCAAGACCTGGGTAGCACTTGCCCCTCGTATGAGTGCGGACCAATTTAGCTTCACTTTTGGGAAAAACTGGGTGGTTAACGGGTCCTGTTCCCCCCGGTTGCCCTTTTTCTTGGCATTCTTTTTCTCATTTTACTCAAACCGTGCTGGAGGAAATTGTCTCTTTTTTGTTCTCTGTCTGTGCTCCATACTCCATGTCCCTGAATAACCTACATCTGGTCAAGTCTTCCGTACCTCCCTTGTACAATTCAGAGGAATTTTTTTACCAACTATTTTTTACAAGCAAGTTTTTTAGTATTTAATTCTAGAAAACACATTTTTTAAAATAGGAGGAATCCCACCATGTCTTTGTTTCTCTTTTTTAATTGTATTAAATGGGTTGTCTCAATACAGGGATTGTAAACTATGTTAAAGATCTTGCAAAAACAAGTCATTTTGCAATATTTTGTCCATTAACAGTGTCATACCTATTCCTGTTTTTGACAGCACCATCACCATTGAGCCACTCTTGACAAAATTTTGAAAAACAAATTTCTGTTAGAAACCACATTTTTTACAATAGGACCTGTAGACTAGCTGCATTTCACAGCAAAATGCCCCCAAACATTCAAAACATGACCCCTGAGCCACTTTTGACCATTGTGAAGAACAAATGTCGTTAGAAAAACCCAAAATTTTTTTTTATAAAAGGACCTGTAGTAAAGCTGCATTTCACAGCAAAATGCCCCTAAAAAGCCCACAGAAATTTAAAAAATTTTTAAAAACATTTTTTGACCCCTTTGAGCCCCCACTTTTGACAATTTTGAAGGGGAACAAATGTCTGTTAGAAACCCCCATTTTTTAGAATAGGACCTGTAGTATAAACTGCATGTCACAGCAAAATGCCCCCAAAAATTCAAAACATGACCCTTGAGCCACTTTTGACAAATTGTGAAGAAACAAATGTCTGTTTGAAAACAAACATTTTTTTTTTTAATAGGACCTGTAGTATTGCTGCATTTCAAAGCAGCATGACCCAAAAAATTTTTAAAAATGACTTCCAGCCACAGTTAAAAATTTTGAGGGAGAGATGCCACTTTAAAAACCACATTTCTGTTCCAAAGGACCATGATTATAGCTTAATCACAGCAAAATGACCCCAAAAAAAATTTTAAAATATGACTTCTCACCACTATTAAAAATTGTGATGGAGAAAATGCCACTTAGAAGCCACATTTCTGTTCCAAAGGACCATGATTATAGCTGTATCTCACAAACAACATGACCCCCAAAAAATTTTTAATATGACTTCTCAGCCACTATTAAAAATGTGATGGAGAAAAGCCACTTAAAGCCACATTTCTGTTCCAAAGGACCATGATTTTAAAACTGTATCTCAAAGCAACATGACCTCAAAACCATTGACAATGCGAAAAATTCTAAAGATAAAGTGAGTAAATTGAATACGGTGTTGTCATGAAACCCTTGCTGTCTTTTACAGTCTCCTCACGCAAAACCAGCAAAATGAACTGTGGGAAAAGAGAATAAAAATTTGCAGTAAGAAATGATCATTTTAAAAAAAAGTTTCAAAGGACCATTTCTGTTTGAAGAGGAATGTGAATTAGACCGGCAACTAATCGGTGACCTCAGCAATTGGGGCCACAACATCATCAGAGATCCATGCCTGATTCATCTGATGAAAAATCAAACGATCCACATTATCTGTGGAAAGCCGGATGCGTTTGTCTGTAATGACTCCTCCAGCTGTGCTGAAGGTCCGCTCAGATTTGACGCTGGCTGCTGGGCAGGACAACACCTCTATGGCGTGGCGAGCGAGCTCGGGCCATTCGTCCATTTTGGATACCCAGAAGTCTATTGGGTCCGGAACACATGCAAAAACATCGGTGTTGAGAGGCAGAAAGTCTCGGTGTGTTGGCTGTGTGCCCTGCATTGCATGCGTTGGTGAGGTGGGTAAATAAAGATTGCCAGAGTCACCCATTAGGGCTCTGCCACCTTGCCCTGCTGCTGCCGCTATGCCTACTTGGCACTCTACTGCTGTCACGTCGCTGATGTTGTTCCACCGTGACATTTGAAGAACGTGCAGCAGACTCAACAGATGTCTCCCTTGATCAATCAGCAAGGTCTCCATTTCCTGCATTTTTACTCCTCTATTTGGGGGGGTGAAGGAAAGTGCTTAGTTTTGTTTTGTACTGGGGATCCAGGAGGGTGGCCACCCAGTAACTGTTGTTCATTTTGATGGCCTTAATGCGAGGATCATGTTGGGGGAAATAGAGCATCCAAGCACTCATGTGAGAGATGGAGCCTTGATTTCCCAAGCCTCTGGGTCGAGGGGCACTAGAAATCTGATCTTCCTCATCTTCCTTCTCCACCTCAAATTCGCGCCATCCTCTTTCCAAGGTAGGGACGTCGGTAATGTCGGTATCCAGGAATACCTCCTCCTCCTCCGCTTCCTCCGGCACAGCTTCAACACAGCCATAACTTGCCTCAGATGATGCACCCTGAGAACTGATGCGCCGTCTTGCACTAGCCCTGGACCCCGAACCATTGCCTAATGAAGACCGATAAAATCACAGAAATATAGCGGCCTTGGTCGTGCTTACTAGTCCATGTGTCAGTGGTCAGATGGACTTTTCCGCACATAGAAGCAGACAACGCTTGAAACTTTAGATTACACGTGGCTGGCGAGGGCAGGGACGGCTTTTCTGGCAAAGAAATGCCTGCTCGGCATCTGGTATTGGGGGCAGGCAAGAGCCATGACGTGGCGGAACCCATCTGTGTCCACCAGACGGAAAGGCAACATTTCCAAGGCCAAAAGCCTGGCAATGCCAACATTCAGGCTTTTGGCTTTGGGATGGTTTGGGTTAAAGTGTTTCTTCTGCTCCCAAACCTGGAAGACAGAAGACTAGCTGCTAGACTGGCCGCTGTACGGCGTGCAGGTTGTCAAACTTGCAGGAGGAGAAGGGGTAGGATGGGTCTCTGGTGGTGCTGGTGGTACTCGGGCGACGGTGGAGGCTGAAGCGGAGGCTGATCCCTGATCATGACTCTGAGAGACATGGGCAGCTGATGAATGCTTGGTGGTGGCGGAGGAGGAGGAGGCGGAGACAGAGGGTGTGACAGTGGTTGGAAGCCCGGCATCAGTCTGGCCTTTTTTGGCCAAGTGTTCCCTCCATTTCAACTCATGCATTCGCTGCATGTGACTAGACATGTTGGTGGTGGTTAAAGATTCTTGCCTCTACTTATGCGTTTACGGCAAAGGCGGCATATGGGTGCATCAGAGGCTTGCTCTAAAAAGGCCCAGGCTTCAGAGGTCCTGGACCTTTTCGACGGCGATAAGCGAGGAGCGGGGTTTTTCCCCTGACCGTGGCTGGGGGAATCATAAACAGCGGACTTTCTGCGACCCCCCTACCCTTTTTGAGGCGGGGGCCCATATTGACACTACCCCCCCTCGGGTTTTCCCCCTCATCCATTTATGAAGCCCCCGCAAAAAAAATTAGCTGAAAAGACCAAGTTGGATCCGCAATGTTGTATTTTCATCATTTAACACAGGTGATTTCGTCGTCCTGACATTCTCAAAAACCCGGGCGGGGGGCTACAAGCAAGAAGGGGGAAAAGCAAGGGGCCGTTTTTCCGGACCCCCCCCCCTGGGAAAATTTTAAGGGCCAAAAATTTATCCTTTTTTGGGGCCCCTTGTTTTTTTTAACTGCCTTCTGACCCCCAAACCCCATTTTGTCATCAAAAAAGGGCCTTTTAGAAAATGGATTTTCCCGGGTGGGAAAACGAGTTGACATTTTCTGCTTTTGTTGGGAAAGGATGCCGTTGTTTCCCGGGTGACGACAAATTTTTGGCCTGACTGGGAGGACGGGGGGAGGTAAGAATGCGGTTTCAGGTTTTTCATTAACCCCGAAGGACAGATTGGCGGGCGCTGTTTGTTACTGAGATTCACAGGGCCCAAACCCCCGGGGAAAAGGCCCCGACGGGCCGCAACTGAGGGTCCGCTGGCATGGGGTTGGGTTTTCGCCAGCAAAAAGGGAAAGGGGCACCCCTTTTTCGTAAAATCTTCCTCCCTGTCCCCCCCCCTCTTTGGGTCGCCCTTTCCACCTGAATTTCGCTCCAAAGTTCCCGAAAGATAAAAATTTTTTAGAAGGTATTTTTAAGAGTTTTGGGAAATTCCCCCTTATTAAAGATGGCCCTAAACACTCTATTTTTCAAATCCCTCAAAAACAAAAAAAATTGCTGGGTTAAAAATTTTGTGAAAGGGTTTCCTCTACAACAAAAGTTTTACTGACCAAAAGTGAAAAAACACCAAACTGAAATGGGCCGGATAAAAAAAAGGTATTTTTGGAAACCCATCAATACACCTTGGTGACTACAAAATTTCTGGATTCCCAAAAATTTTCTGCAAGGTGGCTTTAAAGAAAAAAAAGCTGGCCCCGGCCCAAAATGAAAAAACACGTAAAAGAAATTTATAAGGGTAATAAAAGGTATTTTTGGCCCTTTTCAAAACCCTGTGGTGGGCAACAAAAAATTTCGGATTCAATTTAAGTGCAAAAAGGGACCTCTTTTTCAAAAAAGCTTGGCTGAAAAAAAAGGAAAAAAAAAACCTTCTGAAATGTATAGGATAATAAAAGGTAATTTTTTTGGGACCTAACAATACACCTGTGGTGACTACAAAATTTCTGGTTTTAAATTTAAAGGGAAGGTACCTCTATTAAAAAAGCTGAAAGGCCCCAAAATGAAAAAAAAAAAATAAACTGAAAAAGTATCGGAAAATAAAAAAATTTTTTTAAAACCATCAATACCCTTGGTGGGCTACAAAATTGCTGGAAATTTAAAATTTTTGGGAAGGTCCCCTTTTAAAAACAAAGTGGGTGGCCAAAGTGAAAAAAAACGTATTGAAATGTATACGGGTAATAAAAGGGTTTTTTTTGGGACCTAAACAATCCCTGTGGTTACTACAAAATTTCCCGGATTCAAATTTAATTCAAGGTTTCCTCTATCCCTAAGCTGGTGGCCCCAAAAATGAAAAAAACACCTATCTGAAATTTATACGGATAATAAAAGGAAATTTTTTGGGACCAAAAAAAACCTTTGGTGACTTCAAAAATTTTGGAATTTTAAAATTTTAACTTTGGGAAACCCCTTAAAAAACAAAAGTGGCCTGTCCAAAAATGAAAAAAAAATCCCACCAAAATTTTTAAAGGATAATAAAAAAATATTTTGGGGCCCTTTTCCCAAAAAACCTTTTGGGGACTACAAATTTCTGGATTCAAATTTTAAATCAAAGGGACCTTTTATAACAAAGCTTGGCCCGCCCAAAAATGAAAAAAAAACACCTATCTGAAATTTTTTACGGGTAATAAAAGGTATTTTTGGGACCTAAACAAAACACCCCGTGGTGACTACAAAAAATTTCTGGATTCAAAAATTTTAAATGCAAGGGTTTTGGCTCAAATTTAAAAAGCTGGCCTTTACCCAAAAATTAAAAAAAAAAAAACCCAATCCCAAAAAATGTTTAAACGGATAATAACGGTTTTTTTTTCCCTTTTCAATACCTTTGGTGACTACAAAATTTCTGGATTCAAATTTAAAATGCAAGGTAAAAACTTTTCAAACCCAAAACTTGGGCTGACCAAAAGTGAAAAAAAAAAAATATCTGAAATGTTTTACGGATAAAAAAAGGTATTTTTTTGGCCCCCTATCAATACACCTTTGGTGATTAAAAAAATTGTGGATTTAAATTTAACTGCAAAGGGGGCCCCTATCAACAAAGCTTGACTGACCAAAAGTGAAAAAAAACACGTATCTGAAATGTATACGGATAATAAACTTATTTTTGGCACCTATTTAATCCCTTGGGGACTAAAAAAATTTCTGGAAATTTAAATTTCAGGGAAAAGGGGCCCCTTTTAAAAAAAGCTTGGCTGCCCAAAAATTTAAAAAAAACTATTTAAATGTATACGGGAAAAAAAAAGGTTTTTTTTGGCACCCATCAAAAACACCTGTGGTACCAAAATTGCTGGATTCAAAAATTTTTCTGCAAGGTACCTTTTTAACAAAGCTTGGCCCCGGCCCAAAAATGAAAAAAAACACTATTGAAATGTATCGGATAATAAAAAGGGATTTTTGGGACCAATCAATTCCCCCTTTGGGGAAACAAAATTTCTGGAATTTAAATTTTAAATGCAAAGGGGGCTCTAGAAAACAAAAACCGCGCCAAAAAATGAAAAAAACACTATCTTTAAAAATGTATACGGATAATTTAAAAAATTTTTTTTTTTGGCCCCCTATCAAAACACCTGTGGTGACTCAAAAATTTCTGGATTTCAAAATTTAAAAGCAAGGACCCCCTATAACAAAGCTGGCCCGCCCAAAAATGAAAAAAAAACACCAAACTGAAAGTATACGGATAATTTAAAAGGGATTTTTTTTGGGACCTATCAATACACCTGTTGGGTAAAACGGGCAAAATTTTGGGGCCCATTTGGGGGGAAAAAAAATTTTTTTTTTTTTTTTTTTTTCCCCAAATTTAACTGCAAGGGGGCTCTATAACCAAAATTGAAATGACCAAAAGTGAAAAAAATTCCAGTATCTGAAAAGGGATACGGATAAAAAAACGGGGATTTTGGGCACCCAAACAATTTCCCTGTGGGGACTAAAAATTGCCCGGTTTTTAAATTTAAGGCAAGGTTTTCCTCTATTTAACAAAGCTTGACTGACCCAAAAATGAAAAAAACACCTTTTTTTAAAAAGTATAGGATAATAAAAGGTATTTTTGGCACCTTTCAAAACACCTGTGGTGACTTTTCAAAATTGTGGAATTTAAATTTAAAAATGCAGGTACCCCTAAACCAAAACTTGGCTGGCCCAAAAATTTTAAAAAAAACAAGTTTCGAAATTTTATACGGAAATAAAAGGGTTTTTTTGGAACCCATCAATCCCCCCTGTGGGACTTTCCCAAAAATTTCTGGATTCAAAATTTTAAGCCAAATTCCCCCAATTTTAAAAAAAGCTGGCCTGCGCCAAAAAGGGGAAAAAAAAACCTATCCCGAAAAATTTTTTACGGGTAAAAAAAGGGGATTTTTTTCACCTTTCAAAACACCTTTTGGGGACTTCAAAATTGCTGGAAAATTTAAATTTAACTGGAAAATTTCCCCTATAAAAAGTTTGGTGACCCAAAATGAAAAAAACCCTATCTGGAAAAAGTATACGGGTAAAAAACGGTATTTTGGGGACATATCAATTTCACCTTTGGTGACTACAAAATTGCTGGATTCCCAAAATTTTTGTGCAAGGGGACCTCTATCAAAAAAAGCTTGGGCTGACCCAAAATTTAAAAAAAAAAAAAATCTGAAATGTATACGGTAATAATAGGGATTTTTTTGGGACCTATCAATACACCTGTGGGCTACAAAATTTTCCCGGGTTCAAAAAATTTTAATGCAAAGGGGACCCTATCAACAAAAAAGGGCTGACCAAAAGTTTAAAAAAATCCGTATCTGAAATGTATTCGGTAATAAACATATTTTTGGGCCCCCAATTTAATCCACTGTGGTGACTAAAAAAATTTCTGTTCAAATTTAACTTCAAGGTTCTCTATAAAAAAGCTTGGCCCGCCCAAAGTGAAAAAACCCCGTATCTGAAATTTTAAAAAGGATAATAAAAGGTATTTTTGGGGAACCCATCAATACACCGTTTGGGGACTAAAAAAATTTCTGGATTCAAATTTTAATGCCAAGGTTTCCTCTATAAAAAAAGCTTGGCCCGCCCAAAAATGAAAAAAAAAAACCCCCTCCGAAATGTATACCCATAATAAAAGGTATTTTTGGCCCTTTCAATACACCTTTGGGGAAAACAAAATTTTGGAATTTAAAATTTTTAAATGCAAGGGGGCTCATAACAAAGTTGACTGACCAAAAAGTTTAAAAAAAACCCCGAAACGAAATGTAAACCGGGGTAATAAACGGTTTTTGGGACCTTTTCAATCCCCCTGTGGGGGACTACCAAAAAAACGGATTTTAAATTTTAAATGCCCAAAGGGGCCCCTTTAACAAACTTGGCCCGCCCAAAAATGAAAAAAAAAACCTATAGAAAAGTATACGGAAAAAAAGGTATTTTTTGGGACCTATCCAAAACACCCTTTTGGTGGGCCCACAAAAAATTTCTGGATTCCCAAAAATTTAAAAAAAAAGGTACCCCTATCAAAAAAACTTGACTGACCCAAAAATGAAAAAAAAACCCTTTTCTGAAAATGTTTTAAAGGATTTTTTTAAAAAGGGAAATTTTGGCACCCTATCAATACCTGTGGGACTACAAAAAATTTCTGGATTTTAAATTTTAAAACCCCCGGTAACCCCTTTTCAACAAAAAAATGACGACCCAAAAATGAAAAAAAAACCCGTATCTGAAATGTAAACGGGGATAATAAACGTTTTTTGGCACCTACAACCACCCGTGGGGGACAAAAAAATTGCGGAATTTAAAATTTAAATGCAAGGACCCCTACAAAAAAAGCTTTATGACCAAAAGTGAAAAAAAACATTTTCGAAATGTTTTAGGATAAAAAAAGGTTTTTGGCACCTTTCCAAAAACCTGGGGGTGACTAAAAAATTGCGGATTTCCCAAAATTTTAAGGGGGAAGGAAACCCCTATCAACCCAAAACTTGACTGACCAAAAAAAGGGAAAAAAAACCTATTGAAATTTTATTCGGATTAAAAAAATTTTTTGGCACCCTTTTAATCCCCCTGTGGGGACTACAAAATTCTGGGGGTTTTAAAAATTTTAAATGCAAGGGGGCCCCTATAAAAAAAGTTTGGGGTGCCCCAAAAATGAAAAAAAAAAACGAAAAAGAAATGTATAAAGGGTTAAAAAAAAGGTTTTTTTTGGGGAAACCCTTTAAAATTCCCAAACCCGGGTGACTACAAAATTCTGGTTTAAAATTTTTAAATGCAAGGTTCTCTATAACAAAAGCCCGGCCCCCGGCCCCCCAAAGGAAAAAAAAAAAGTTTTCCCGAAAAGTTTACGGATAATAAAAGGATTTTTGGGACCCCCATCCAATTCACCTGTGGGGACTAAAAAAATTGTGGTTTTAAAAAATTTTAAATTTCAAAGGTCCCCCTACCCAAAAAAGCTTTTTTGACCAAAAGTTTAAAAAAAACCCGTATCTGAAAAAGTATACGGATAATAAACTTTTTTTTGGCACCTTTTCAATCCCCCTTGGGTACTACAAAAAATTTTGGATTCAAATTTTAACCGCAGGTCCCCCTTAACAAAAATTGGAGCCCAAAAATGGGAAAAAAATCAAGTAAACTAAATGTAATTTGGATAATTTAAAAAAAAAATTTTTTTACCTATCAATACACCCGTGGTGACTACAAAATTGCTGGAAATTTAAAATTTTAATGCAAGGTACCTCCCATCAACAAAGCTGAACTGACCAAAAGTGAAAAAAACACCTATCTGAAATGGTTTTTCGGATAATTTAAAAAAAGGGAAATTTTGGCACCTTTCAATACACCCCGTGGGGACTACAAAATTGGGTGGATTTTAAATTTAATGCAAGGGACCCCTATCAACCAAAACTTTATTTACCCAAAAGTGAAAAAATCCCGGGATCTGAAATGTATACCCGGGTAATAAACAAATATTTTTGGAAACCCCTTTAATCCAACCCGTGGTGGGCTACCAAAAAATTTCCCTTATTCAAATTTAAAATGCAAGGTTCTCTATAAAAATGCTTTCCTTTCCAAAAGGGGAAAAAAAACAGTACTGAAAAAGGTTTTACGGATAATAAAAGGTAAAATTTTTGGGACCTTTCAAAACACCCCGTGGGGACAAAAAATTGCTGGGTTCAAATTTAATTTCAAGGTACCTTATCAACAAAGCTTGACTGGGCCCAAAAGTGAAAAAAAACACCTATCTGAAATTTTTATTTTCGGATAATTTAAAGGGAAAATTTTTGGCAAACCTTTTTAATTTCCCCCTGGGTGACTACCCAAAAATTTCTGGATTCAAATTTAACTTTCAAAAGGGACCCTTTTCAAAAAAAGCTGACCCGCCCCCAAAATGAAAAAAAAACACGTAACGGAAAAATTTATACGGATAATAAAAGTATTTTTGGCACCCAAATTTAAAACCACCTGTGGTGACTACAAAAAATTTCTGTATTCAAATTTAACTGCAAAAGGGGGCCTATGAAAATAGCTGGGCCCGGCCAAAGTGAAAAAAAACGTATCTGAAAAGTATTTTCGGATTTAAAAAAGGTTTTTTTTGCACCTATCAATAAAACCTGTGGTTTACTAAAAAAAAATTTCTGGATTCAAATTTAACCCGCAAAGGGGGCCTCTATCAACAAAGCTTGACTGACCAAAATTTAAAAAAACAAGTAATTTTGAAATTTTATACTTAAATAAACGTTTTTTGGCACCTAACAATCCCCCTGTGGTGACTACAAAATTCTGGATTCAAATTTAATGCAAGGGGGCCCTAAACAAAAATTGGACTGCCCAAAAAATGAAAAAAAAACCCCTTTTGAAATGTTTTTAAAAGGAAAATAAAAGGTTTTTTGGGAACCCATCAAAACACCTGTGGGACTAAAAAAATTTTCTGGATTTAAATTTAATGCAAGTTTTCCCCCTTTTCAACAAAGCCTTTTACTGACCAAAGTGAAAAAATCCCGTTTCTGAAATTTATACCCGGGTAATAAAAAATTAAATTTTTGGGAAACCAATCAAAAACCCCCCTGTGGGGACTACAAAATTTGCTGGGGTTAAAATTTTAAGGGAAGGGGGCCCCTATCAACAAAGCTTGACCCGACCAAAAAGGGGGAAAAAAATCCCGTATTTTGAAAATTTTTAAAGGAAATAAAAAAAGTATTTTTTGGGACCCACAAAACCCCCTGTGGTGACTAAAAAATTGCTGGATTTAAATTTAAAGGGAAGGTACCTCTATCAAAAAAGCTTTTTACTGACCACAAAAATGAAAAAAACATTTTTCTGAAATGTATACGGATAAAAAAAGGATTTTGGCCTTTCAATAAACCTGTGGTGACTAAAAAATTGCTGGATTCAAATTTTTTTGGAAGGTACCTCTTTTTAAAAAAAAAGCTTGAATTTACCAAAAAGTAAAAAAAACACCTACTAAATGTAACGGAAAAATTTTTTTTAATTTTTAAAAGGATTTTTGGCACCTTTCAATCCCCCTTTGGTGACTACAAAAATTCCCGGATTCAAATTTAATGCAAGGTCCCCTATTAAAAAATGCTTGCGCCAAAATTTAAAAAAACACGTTCTGAAAAGTATACGGTAATAAAAGGGTTTTTTTTCAAAAAAAATCCCCCTGTGGGGACACAAAAATTCTGGATTCAAAAATTTTAAATGCCAAAGGGGGCTCAAGAACAAAAATGGCCTGCGCCCCCAAAAAAAAAAAAGTATCTGAAAAAGTTACGGATAATTAAAAAAGGTTTTTTTTGGAACCCTTTTCAAAACACCCCGGGGGGATACAAAATTGCTGGATTTTAAAAATTTAAGTGCAAGGTACCTCAAAGAACAAAGCTGGCCTGCACCCAAAAATGAAAAAAAAAAACATATCTGAAAAGTATACGGATAATAAAAAGGGATTTTTTTGGGACCTACAATAACCTGGGTGACTACCCCAAAATTGCTGGATTTCAAAAATTTTAAATGCAAGGAACCCCTATCAACAAAAAATTTAATGACCAAAAAGGGGAAAAAAACCCCCATCTGAAATTTTATACGGGTAATAAACGGTATTTTTGGCACCCATCAATACCCTTTTTTGACTACAAAATTGCTATTTTCAAATTTAACTTCAAGGTGGCTCTATCAAACAAAACTGGCCCGCCCCCAAATTTAAAAAAAACCCCGTATCTGAAAAGGGAAAACGGATAATAAAAAGGGATTTTTTGGCACCTAACAATTCCCCCTGTGGGGATACCAAAAATTTCTGGATTCAAATTTAACTGCAAGGTAAACCCCTATGAAAATACTGGCCCGCGCCAAAATGAAAAAAAAAATGTATTTTAAAAAGTTTACGGATAATAAAAGGGGTTTTTTTGGGCCCCCACCCCAAAACACCCATGGTGGGCTACAAAAAATTTTGGATTCAAATTTAAGTGCAAAGGGTTTTCCTCCCTTTTAACAAAGCTTTTCTGAAAAACCCAAAAATGAAAAAAAACACCCCATCGAAAAGTTACTGATAATAAAAGTGGGTTTTTGCACCAAACAAATAGACCTGCCGTTATAGAAAAAAAAATGTGTACCTTTATAAGTTCGGGGCGCCCCCACCAGGTAATATTTCAACAGAAAAATGTTAATTTTTAAAACTAATTTGCAATGCAAAGTCTATTTCTAAGTCTGGGGGGCACAATTTCCAGTATCCTTTAAAGAGCTTGTCCTGTGTTTGCCCCTGGGGCCCCCCCCCCTGCCCCCCCGTGAATTTTCAGCGGAAGGGGCTCCTTTTAAAAATTTTCAGCCTAATACCTAAAATCTGCAAATCCTTTTATCAAACCCAAGTTCTAAGGTTTACCAAAAACAAAAGTATTTGCTGCTTGTGAACAAATAGAATAAATTGCTGAACTTTTTGCACGAGGGGAGAGCGCACGTCCTACCCTTTTAGAAACTGACACACATGATCATGGGAAAGGAAGGGGTGTTTTTAAAGTAAAACGAGGCCAAAGTTTATTTTTCCAGCCCAAACGCCAAAACCCTACACACCCAGTCATGGAACGCAAACACGTACCCTGCTCCCATTCTCTAAGCTGATTTTCGGCCGCCAAAATGACAGGAAGCGCCGAAAAGGGGCGATTAAAAAGATGATGCCCCAGATTTTAAACCCAAATTAAAAACTTTATCAAAAAATCCGATAACAAAAACCCGGCCAATTTCAAAATTTTTCGAAAATAATTCCCCTCCCCCCCCAACCCCCCAAATATTTATAAGCGTTTTGAAATGTTATTGCATAAAAGGCCGTTTGTGAACAGGTTAGCTAAAAGTTTTAAACAAATGAAGGATTTAAGAGGGCTATCGAAAGTAAGTTTTGCTTCATTCTATTTTAAAAGTTGCAAATTTTAAAAGTTATATTTGTGATAAATTTCCCCCCCTCCACCATCCCCGTTAACTTTAATAAGTAAAAGAAAATATTTAAAAAAAAGCATAATTTAAAATTTAAAAACAAAAAAAAAAAAACAAAAGAAGTGCCCCTAAATTAAAAATGTGGGGAAAAAATGATATTAATCTTTTGTAGCCTTAGATCCCGCCCGATGTAAAAAATTTTCCCTTTTGCAGATTGGAAAAAAAAAACCCTCTACCCTCTTTTTCCCACTCTTTATTGAATTGTTTGGGGGCGTTTTTTCTTTTTTTTAAACCCTATTAAAATATGTAACTTTTTAGTTTTTGGTTTGTTTTTTTTATTTAAAGTCTAATAGAGCAATTTTCCCTTTAAAATTTTGATGTAATGCATAGTTTGGGGGAAATTTAGTGGAAGGCTGGATAAAGGAATTTTATTTTAAAAAAATTTCCAAAAAAAGTTTTTTTTACAGTAAACCCTAGTACCCAAAATGGGTTTTTGATGTTAGGCCAAAGGGCCCAAGGGTGACCACCCAGCAAGGGTATGGTTGCAGCAAGAATTTTTACCATACTCTATTGCTTACAGGCTTG